>JASDQU010244601.1:34750-58201 GCA_032191745.1 Picea mariana
ATAACTTGTCCAATGTTTCTGACTGAGAAGAGATTTGTTAGGGCATCGTACATCTTCTTCGATGAGTCAAGATGGGAGATGTAGGGTATCAAGTGGTCTTTTATGGAATCCACTATGATACTCATGGCATTGATGTCAACATCTTTGAACTTCTCCATAGCTGCAACGTTCTGCGATTCCTTCTCTTCTCCTTCTTTAAACTCTGGCTTCACGATCTTTCCTTTCACAATATCCAGCACTTTATTCTTAGCAAGGATGAGGTCAATCCTTATCTTCCATGCTCTGAAGTTAGAGGCTCCATCTAACTTATTCTCAGACTTCATAGAGTTCATCATGGTTGCTTGATTTGGTCAAACCCTAGATTTGACCAGAAATCCAAACTTCACGTCTTGGCCTTCTGAGAGTACCAGGAGATGCATTAGGCTAGGGCGCATTGATCTATCCAGAGATTAGGTCAATCTCGTCACTTAAGGTGCCTCGACAAGAGGTTTAGGGTTTCTGCAACTGCTTCTGCTGGTAACCCTAGCTGCAGTGCTTTTGGAAACTGCTCCTGCTAGTAACCCTAGTGGCAGTTCCTCAACGAGCTCAATATCTAGCAACTATGTTTCCTTCCAGCGTTTTAGGTTGACTGAAGGGGTGTGAGCCCATAACCTGTTAGAATATAGAAGATGGTGTGCTCGTTTTACCATTGATGATACCCTCGTCACCCAACCATGGGCCGAAGCCTCCCTCCGAGCACCTTAACCTTGACTGAGAATTCCTCCGGAAGCAAACCCTAGGCTAGATAGCCAAACAAAGGGTAGCGCACCTTTCCCCAAGGATAGCGCATCACAAAAGGCTGATCAGATAGTCCAAACCCTAGCCAAGAGATATTCAAGCCAATACTGAAAAACTTGTTGTTGTTGCAGCTGCACCAGCACTTCTCCTCCAAACCTGCGCACAAGACTGCAACTGCAGTGCGCACCAAACTGGGAACTGCAATTCTGAGATGTGTCAAAATGAGAACTGGCGCCCTGTATTTATAGTGGTTCTGTCAGTTTTGTTGGGGCTCTCCTTCTGGATAAGTGTCTGTTCAGTATATTATTATTATTTCTGGCCGACTTCTTCTCTTGGAGGCTAATAACCTAATATAAATTATCTTCTTGAGTTGACAAGGCTTCTAGGGTTATTATCCAACTCATTAGGATTTTCTCTTGCTTCTCGGAGTCTTCTATTCTTGTCAAGTTCACACGTGGGGGTAAATACCTCCCGCAACTACCATAATATTAACAAGTGACAGCGTGGGCTTTGAACCTAGGCATTGTGCCTCCAAGGACACTAAGTGAGCAAGACTTGGCTCACGTTTGCAAGTGTGTGTAAGGACAGCAACACACATCACCTTTGGAATGTGTGCCACACACTCCCACCTTCTATTCATGTCTAAACCTAAAAGCTATGTGCCCTCCTTCCTTGGACTCATCTTGAGCTTGGGTTTTGACACTTGTCAAAGATCCAAGAGGGCTCTCTTTCCATCTCAAGCTATAAATGAGACCTTTCCCTCACTCATTCCTCACCATTCTTCTGAGTATTGTTATGCTACCGTTTTCTTACCATCTCTCTCTCTTTCATTGTTCATCTTGCTTCCATTTCATTTGTTCTTGAAGAGCTTGGAGCAACTTTGTTGCTACAACCTCTTCTATTGGTAATAAAGAAGAGCTTTGGAGGAATCGTGGAGTACAGGATTTTGTCTCGGTGTTCTATGCTATTATGAGGTGATATTGTTCTTTGAATATTTTATGTGAAATATCGAATATTTGTTTGGGTAAATTAGTTTACTTGGCTAGGTTAGGCAATAGTGTAGTTGTTGGCCTATATGTTTTGAATTCACTAATGATATAAACTTTATTGTGTTATTAGTGCATGCAATCATTATGTATTATTTATCTCACATTTTTGTTCAAGGTTTGCAAGTTGCCTCAAGAGCGTTGTTGGGATAGATTCGAGCAAGGATCTACCCTCATCACTCATTAAAACTTCATAAGTTTTTCCATTTATCTTTCTGTTCTTATCATATTCGGATTTTGGTTGCTAACTCTCTTAGATAGGTCGTTTCAATATTTTATATTTATGGTTTTTATATGTGGAAACTTTATGTTGCAAAACAGAAATATTCTTAACGTTTTGTGAGTGTGTTGCAGCATTTTCAGCAAGCAATAGCTTGTTGATTTTTGCAGGTTCTCGTCAGGTCAAGGGTACATGCTGCCCGTTTTCAGTCACAACACATTCCCAAAGGCCTCCTTCTAAAGTGGTAACAAAACCCTTATTTCTCCTTCTCTCTAAAGCATTGTAAGCAAGCCCAAAGGGGGTCCCCAAGTGGCTTGCCTTCTGGTTTTTATTTCTGCTTTTCATTTTCAGTTTTAGATTAGTTTATTTTCTGCCTTTCTTTTTATTTTCTAACCCCCTAGCTTAGTTGTGTATGTCTAATATGCTTATGGTTAAAATTATCTTGAGTAGATCTCACACAACAAATGCTAGTTTAGGCCCGTGCAGGCATAAGATTTAATCTCTTGCTTTAATATTGCTTTATTTGCAAGCTCTATTTCCTTAAAGCATTTATCTTTCAATTTGCAACACATATGGGCATGTTAATAGTGTAAAATAATCACTTTCTTTTCCGCAAGTTATTTCAAGTTCTTTACGCTTTACATGCAATAATTTTACGATTTAAGAACTTAACTTTCAATGGTTTTAACATTTCGGTTTTAGGCCTTGTGGGCATTTAGTGGGCAAGTATAACTCGTTGTAATACACTCAAACACCTTAAATACTTAGTTCATAGGTTTAATAATCATTTAGACTTAATAGGGCACCTTTACCAACCATCTTCGCCATTTAAAACGGGGACTAGAGGAAGCAACGGAAAGGTGATAGGTCGGGGACGGTCTCGTGGCGCGGAGTGCCTTTTTCGGGAATACTCTTTTTCTTGGGCTGACCTGTGAAGCTAGGGTAGGCCTCATTGCCATACTTCTTGAGCACCCAGCAATTACTTGGTAACAGGGGGAGGGAAGTATTAGGTTGAAACTTAGTTAGGATTGAAGTCTCATTTAATAAAAAATTTAATCAATCCTTGATCTACAACTTTTGGGCAATCTACATTTATACTTGCAAGCACATTTATTTCATATTTACATTTCACATGCAAGTTATCTTTATGAGTTGTGGATAAATTGTCTAAGTGGTTATATCTGTGTATTGGAACACTTTCCCTTTTCAAGCATTTCTCAATTAAATTGTTGTTCCTATATTTGTGGTGTGATCCCTCAAGAAGTTGGGCATCCTCTTGGAGGCACTCTCTCGACTGGGTCTTGAGTGAGTTTTTGTATTCCATTGAGAGCAGTCCAATAGAGTAAGTTCTATTGTGAGAATGCTTGGCTTGATAAGTTGATGGTTGTCTCATCTTGTTTATCTTTAATTCCTGCACACACAAGCAACTTGTTAGTTAGTATTTGTATATCTTTTATCCATTGTATCTATTTTAGTCTAACTTTGTTGTAATCTTAGACATTCTTTATTGTAGCTTTGTATCTAGCTTGTACTTAATCTTGTTGTAATATTTGTAATCTTTGTAAATCTCGTGTAATTAAGCTCTCTTTAATTTAGTTGACCCCTTGCCCAATCTTAGGCACTAGTCTTAGTTGTCCTAGGAAAAGGTTTGACTGTTCATTCTAATTGTTGCATCTTGCATTGTTGCTTTACATCATAGGCTAGCTTTTCCCCCAACCATTTAATTAATTGAAACCAACTCCTAGAACTTAAACTCTAAATCTCATATAAGAACTAGGGTCTACTCCCCTTGGCGTCCCTAGGAAAAAGCCTAGACGGAAGAGGTTCAAGTCAAAGTGACAGCGTGGGCTTTGAACCTAGGCATTATGCCTCCAGGGACACACTAAGTGAGCATGACTTAGCTCACGTTTGGAAGTGTGTATAAGGACGACAACAAGCCCCAACCACGGTCACTGAGCTTCGAAGCTTCTTAGGCCTTGCTAATTTCTATCATAGGTTCGTGTTGGGATTCTCCCATATTGCATGGGCCCTCAGCCAAGTAACCAAGGGTGGTGGTAAGGAAACGTTTGTGTGGGGCCTATCCCAACAACAAGCGTTCGATGATTTGAAGCAATGCTTGTGCTCAACCCTAGTGCTTTCATTACCTGACCTGCAACAGCCCTTTGAGATTGAGACAGATGCTCCAGACTATGTTGTGGGCGCAATTCTCACTCAGCACGACCACCCTGTGGCCTATCATAGTGAACACTATCAGATGTCGTCCGTAAGTACCCTACTTAGGACAAAGAAATGTACTCCATTGTGCAATCCTGTCGCCAGTGGAGGCATTACATTCTCGGGAAGGAGACAGTCATCCACACTGATCATAAGTCGTTGCAGTTCATGTAGACACAAGGAAAATTGCAGAATGACCGCCATCAGAAGTGGTCCACATACTTGCAGCAATTCCATATCAACATCAAGTATAAGACAGGAAGTACCAACCGCATCGTTGATTGCCTCAGTCGACCTCCAATCACGGCACTCACCACGGTGCTAGAATCTTATGGCCACGAGACCTCCAGATGGCCCCAACTCTATGAGAAAGATCCTGACTTCGCCACCACTTACCAGATGTTGGGCGCAAACATAGTTGTCACTAATTTCCATCTTCAGGACAGGTTTTTGTGCCATCTAGGCCATCTTTGTGTTCCATCAAGCGAGCGAGCGAAGATGATTTGGGAAGCCCACTACAGTAGGATGTGTTATCCCCGATTTCTAGGGATAACTAGGAGATCATGTCTCGAGGCCCACAGGTCCTAGACATGGAGTACCGAGAGCAGGATTGACCTGAGCATGGCCCTGGAGGGCCCATCTTTCTTCTTCTTCATCAGACCTGTCCTGTCAGCAGCAGCAGCATCCATCACCTTCGGCTTGGACTTGCATCAGAGAAGACTCTTGCTCCATGAGGTAATTGGTCCAGGTATCATGGTATGTGTCATGTTTGATCATTATAACTTTCAGATATATGCATCGGATTCCTTACATTTCTGACAACTGCTTGGATCTTACACTAACCCACTTGACCATGGTTGGGGGGATTAACGGGGTGCCCTGACATGCTTGTATCCATGGGTTTTGGTTAGCCACCAAGGGGCATTTTGAAGAGCCATCGTCCGCTCCCATCATTATATCACTTTTACACCTTACCTTCCATTCATCTATCCCATTCCCCTAGTCCGAACATTAGGATGACCTATTTATGGGGTTACACCTTATCCTGTGGGAAGAAGGGGCTAAAGGCCTAGGGGGTAAAAGCAGCTGGTAAGAGATAAAAGCCATAAAAAATAAAACCTAGAGATGCCTCGCCCAGGGATCCCCGAGAAGGCAATAAAAAGCCTCTCAATAAGAAACAAGAGGGACCTGAAGAAAAATAATAAAACAAGACCTAGCCAAGAGGATGGGGGTCTCATCACGAGCCAGCCCATAATGTTCATAGGTACCTAGCAGTATGACATTACCATTATCTGGTTACCACGCCAGGGCAGTGACCCTTGGTTGCATGGCCAAGGGAAAGGGGGTCTCATCACGAGCCAACGTTATCATTTCTGTGAAAATACTCGTGGGTAACACTGTCAGCTCTGGTCACCACGCCAAGGCAATGTCCTCTAGTTAGACCTTGAAATAAAAATAAAGAAAAAACAATGAATAAAAGAAAGAATAAAGGCAATAAAGGGCTTGGAAAGAATTGCATCCATGACAGGTACAGCTCGCCTCCTACAAAGGCACCCACGGATAATATCCACCCCTGGTTTTCACTATGTTTGAGCATCCTTAGACCACACCACCTCGTATTACATGGTTTGGATTATATCCTTTGGGAACTTTCCTTTTCTTATGGATGCTGGCCCAATAGGTTACCTTGTCTTTTTCTTCAGCTTTGTATAGTAGGTCAGTGTAATGTCTTTAAGCTATTAGATGATATGCTAGGGGTCTTATGCATGCATTTGATAAAATTAATGATGAAATATGATTGACATTGCTATGATCCCGAGGACTAATGAACCCATGGAGGGCGAAGTTTTTGATGTGCAGGACCATACCCGACGGACAGATACCAGGTGGACCGGTACACATGGGGAGATGATCAGTTCGGACCTCCATGGGGCTGAAGAGCCCATCAGATGGTTGTTGGGACCTCATCAGGGGCAGAGACAGGACAATGATTGATCGAGCATTTGCACGAGAGAAGAAGAAGGACGTTTTCATCTAGGACGCCTTGGCTGAGCCCAGCCCTAGGGGGTTGACCCACTGCAGGTGGAACGTGTCCCTCTGTTGACCCAGGACGTCCTCCAGAGA
The DNA here is from genome assembly GCA_032191745.1 of Picea mariana. NCBI lineage: Eukaryota > Viridiplantae > Streptophyta > Pinopsida > Pinales > Pinaceae > Picea > Picea mariana. The sequence continues at coordinate 41,132 of JASDQU010244601.1, forward strand.
TCCTTGACGTCACCTCCAGCGTGTGGCATCTTTACAGGGCAATTTGGCACGTGTGGCAGAGTTTGGAGGCCCAGAGAGGGCCAACGTTTGTCTTCTAGTGCTGAGATTTTCCCTAAAAGGGGCCAACGTCTCCCTCAGAGGGGCTAGACGTCCTGCTTACTACTCATTTAGGGTTTTATTTAGCAGTTAAATGTAAAACAGTATGATTTTTAGTAGTCAGCCTTGTCGGTTGTTTTAATGACCTAATTTTTAATTAAGGGTCATTGGATGATATAAATTGAGGATGTTTTCCCTCATTTTGACATAACACACTTCACTCACACAAGTGAGATCTGATTTTTGCACCCTACTTGGGTAGATTTGTTGTTAAAGTGAGGCGCACTTGCTATTGGAAGGATATTTTTGGCATTTATGGCATTTCTCTCAAGGAAGGTTTACAACTAGGGTTTGCTTGTGCTTTTCTTCATGACATGTAAGTAAATTTTCTTGCAAAACTTCTTAAGTGAATGGTTGTAGGTATAATTTCTTGCATTTGCTTATTGTATTGCTGATTTAAAACCCTAGGTAACAAGCACACAAGTAGGTTATTGTTATATGTCCCCTTGTTGAGAAATATTTTTCAGTCATTGAAGGAAAGAGATAGAGCCTAGCCTTTGCTACACTTGTCTTGTTTCTTCTGAGCTAGCGTTGAAGTCTATAAGTTGAAAAGAGGAGACGTCCTAGGCCTAGATTGCCTACACCTAGGGTTTTCACCTTCTAGGGTTTGAAAGCCTTGTTAGTGCAACACTTTCTCCCTTAGACTTATGCTTTAGGCTAGCCGTTTTGCCAAGTTGATTTAGAGAAGGAGGAAAGAGCACGAGGCCTTGCTTAAGCAACACCGGAGTGAGCCTCTTTCCCCTAGGGTTTTGATTCTAGGGCCCTGCCTTTGCAGCACCATAGAACCCTACCTTCTAGTCTCTGAGTCATCATCCTTCCGAGACCTTGTGCCCTTATCTTTTGACTCCATATACCTTAAGGCACTGATTTGATCTCCAACGTTGAAGCTTTAGTGTACAAAACTACCTTTAGAACTCTAAAATTTTGAAACCCTAACTAACATTGCTAACCTAATTAAGGCTAACGTCATAGTTGAATATTTCATCTTGGCACAGCAAAACTGTGATATAAGCAATTAAATGATGATTTGAAGCTTTTATTGAGTAAATCATTGATTGGACACATTGTTGGCTTAATCATCTTGGTAGATATTGATGAATTGATGATCCCTTATAGCTAATTAACAGAACGTTGACTTCATTCTATATCTATTGCTTTACAATTGCTTATTGAATAATATCAGATAGTCAAAGAAGTACTAACCCTTTGAGCTATAGCCTGCAAATATATATTGTGTTGTTGTTGTCTTGTTCCGAGCAGGCGTTTTCAACAGGGCATACACTTCTTTTATTGGCTGATTAGCCGGACTGTCTGACATTGGTGGTAACCTGTGAGGAGGGAACTCTTAAACTTGACCTTGTATCTTCCGCCTCTTCAAACCCTAGGTTACCGGGGACGTCTCCCCTGGGCTAACCTCCCTAAACAGAAAGAACCTCCCCATCGAGGTGACATTGGGTGGGGAAGGTTCCTGTTGCGCCAGTTTGTCCTCTATCCTTTAGCTTGTGACCTAAACTACAAACTGTGCAATAACAGGATGGCAGAACACTTCGACATAGAAAAGACAGTGGCAGTGTTGTAGAAGCATTTCTACTAGCCGAAATTTCAACAAGATGTCAGCAAGTATATCAGGTCCTGCACTGCCTGCACTATTTCCAAACCAGTCACTAAGAAACAAGGCATGTACAACCCTCTTCCTACTCCTGACAAGCCCTGGGAATCCATCTCAATGGACTACATGTCGGGCCTTCCGTCCACCAAGTGGGGAAATGACTGTGTTTTTGTGGTTGATCGCTTTTCCAAGATGGCGATTATGGCCGCTTGTAAGAAGAGCATCACAGTGAAGGCACCACCAAACTCTTCTTTGAACGAGTGTGGGTACATTTTGTTGATTTTTCAATAGGCAAGGTTTAAGCATGAAGTTCATTCCATTTTAACATTTTACTTAAACCATAACCAATTATGTTGTAGCAACCAAGATCACAAGAAAAAACACCATGCAGAAGAACACAAGAAGTATCCTAGGAAACCCTTCTCAGCAAGGGAAGAAAACCCAGCCAAATCCTTTGCTATATTATTCAAGAGAAAGACCTTCACCACCAAGAAAACCTAGCACATAAGAGGGTGCTTGCAAACCCTAGAAGACTAGCACCCAAGAGAGGTGCGCACTTTTCCCAAGAAGATGTACTTGCTGAAATTTCCAAACTCACACAAAAGATATGATTCCTCAATGGGGAATTTACCTTTACTTATATTAGACTTGACCTGTCAACAGAAGTGTCTATTGGCACAACAGGGCCGACCTCTCTATCTCATAATATAATTAATATTAACCAAATTAATTATCTTTTACATTAATTATCAATTACATTAAGGTTGGACCGACCTGTACTCTTTACATTACAATTAGGGTTACAGGCAGGTCTGACTCTTGAACAATATAGCAAGGGATATCATACACCCACTAGTGCTCAGCCACTAGGGGCACATCCATAGGGATGTCCATATCTCTATCTCACTGCATTACACAGGAGAACCACTCTCACTAGTGCTCAGCCACTAGGATCACGTTCACCTGTGCTCGTCCACTCAACAAATCTTTCCCACTGCATTACACAGAAGAGTCATCTGGAGTTCATCATCTCAACTCGATGCTCAGAGGAGGCTAATACATCATCTTCATCTCTGTCTCATGACGATGCACCCAGCTCTATGGGAATTCACATGTTCAACTTATGCTCAACCACATGCACGTCCAACTCTGCAAATCTCCTTTCTCACTACGTTACACAAGAGAATCATCTGGAGTTCTTCTCAACTCTTTGTAAGGAGGAGGCCATCTCTACGTTCTAGCTCTGTCTCGGATAGGAACCACATGCCCATCCCAGGGGCTCTCTCTCAAGTCAACTCAATCAGTCTATGTCCTGAAGAATGTCTCACGCAACTGTAATCATCAACACATTTTGGGATACTACAAACCATTATCTCAGATCGGGATATTTGGTTCCTCAACACGTTCTGGTTGAGCCTCTGGTCACTTCTAGACACCAAGCTCACCAAATCCACTGCCTTCTACCCCTAGACAGATGGCCAAACCGAGGTCTTCAACCGGATAATCGTGCATATCTTGCACATGTACAATTCCAAGCACCCCCGCACATGGGATGAGAGTCTTCCCTATGTTCAGCACAACTACAACAGAGCCATACATAGCTCAACTGGCCACAGCCCCTTTCAGGTGGGGTTGGGATTTCAACCATTGGGTCCCATGGATGTTGCACTACCCCTTGCGGCCACCCAGGTAGACTCGTCCCATGCTCCAACTGAAGTTGACAAAGCAACCCGGTTCATTAAGCAGATCTAGCACCTCTGCCAATAGGTTCAGGGTATTTTACAGAAGTCCAATGCTAAGTACAAGCAGCTCCATGATCAACATCAGATGCCACACAAGTTTCAAGTGGGAGACAAAGTTTGGTTGCACTTGCAGAAAGAACGCCTTACAGGGCCCCATCGGAAGCCTCGTCCATTCCGCTATGGACCTTACACCGTCACCAAGGTTGTGGGAGACAATGTTTTTGAGCTCAACATTCCCCCCTTCCTTGGCTTGCACCCAGTGTTCAATGTGGATCTCCTTCGGCCATATTTTCCACCATTATTGGACACCTTAGAGATAGCAGAACAATTGACACCAACAGAGCTCAACTCTGACTACATGGAACAGGCATCCATTGAACAGATCGTGGAAACACAAGTCAAGGGCACTCGCCAGCAGAGGATCTAGCTTTATCGGGTTGTCAAAGCAGGACAACTCCTGCACCAAGGCAAGTGGCTCACCCAGGGCCAAATTCAGCAAAAATTTCCTCATCTGATGGGGGAACTCAACGCAATGGAGACCATTGCTTGCTAAGGGGGGAGGATTGATCCAGGTTGATATCAGTGGCCACCCACCTATTCCAACTGACTTATCTTGGCATTTTTTTTAGTTTGATAGTTTTTTCCTAGTTTTCGGGTCCTGAACTTCCGGGGTCGTTTTGAGGCCTTAAACAGCGTTTTTAGGGATTGCCATAGTCAAATTGTAGACAGAGATAGAGTTTGATAGTATAATGTGTAGTCCTCGGATAGACCTTTCCAACAGGCTATCGTGCACCTAAAACGGCGATCGTATGCAAAAGTTACAACCCCTGGAAGTTGATGTACCAACTTACCCCAACGGGGCCCACATGACCTTTGACGCTTCATCTTCTAGGGTTAGGTTTTTGGATGTCTAGGGTTTTTTCATTCATATTTATTGTAAAAAGGCTTTCAGAGCCTCATTGTACTCATCTTCTTGCGAATGAGCGTAGTCGTCACATCTCTTCTCAGAGATAAGTCGCCACCATTCTAGCAAGCTGGTTTTCAGTCTGCATTTTACGGTTTCAGCATATTTCTTTATTGAATAGAAGCCAGTTCTATTGTATCTTTGTTATTGTTCATTGTGTCTCTTTGTTAATAATAATAATAATCTGTGTTCTTTTCGTTCTGCTCATAAAATCTGGATCAAGGACACACCCAGTGGATTGAAGGTTTCTTCCACACTACCCGAGATGTGTATAAAGGCGACAACAGTGGAAACTTTTCTCGTGCACAAATCCCCTACACAAATGGTTCCCAAGACCCAGGAAAACCATTCAATGCTACATTCACCAACTATGTGTCATCAACTACCTCACCAATGGCTACAAGCTGATCACAAATCTGAGTGACCCTCATGAGGTAGCTAGCAACTGTATCTGATTTAGACATCTCCACTGATCGAATCTTATGCCTCAACATCAACTTCCAATTTGTATTCCCGCTTTAGTACAAGCCCACCAAAGCATCATACATCTCCTTGGTTGTCTTCTTCTCAGAAATATGAGGAATCAAGTGATCCTTCACAGAATCCAACAACACCCACTTGGCCTTCGCTTCCTTCTTATGAGCTATCAATTCATGTGCATCATTAGGATCTGGAATCACCTTCTCAATATAATATTTGAGATCATTCTCTTCTGAGAGAAAAAGAATCCTAGCCTTCCAGTCCCGGAAATTTGTGGCCCCCTCCAACCTCTCCTCAACTCTAAGAGTGCCCACCATCATGTCCAGTCTTGAACAAGAACACATATCTACAGCAATAAATCTACAGCAACTTGTGTCTCAAGAAAATGACCTCTCTCTAGAGCCTATGCTCTGAAACCATGTCAATTTTTAAGCATTCAATTTCAGATCTGAGAATTACTTCCAAGTGACCTCAAACAATAAATTCTAGGATTGTTACCACTAAATAATTTTACTTTGAAATTATGACAGAAAATTATAACGGAAGCACAAAGATCAGAGAGATTGAGGATCGTCCATCCATAGGAGACACAACTTTTACTCAAAAATAATTTTCAGATTGAGGATCCCAAGGACAAAAACAGTCCTCACAGCAAAAATTACAATCTCAGCAAAATTTTGGAAAACCTTCCAACTTACAAATCTTCTTGAAACCTTGTTGATGTCACATTCGTACCTGGCTAACATCACGATTGTATGGCTATGTCATCCTTGTAGCCCACATGTGCGGTTGTCATGCTGCGGCTATGGTTCGTACGGATGGCACATATGGTATGGCATGCAATTAATGCATTGTACGGTCTGTACCGATCCCACATGTGCGGCTTCTTCTCCTCTCTCACACGTGCACCTCCTCCTCTTTGGCTGAAAAAATGAGAAAGAAAGAAAAGAAACCCCTAGACTAGATTTGCCAGAATCCTCCTTGCTGAAATTAGCCTCCTCAATCCCCTGGGAAGAGTGCTCACTCACTTATGCCAAACACGTGATGACTAGATAAGATGTGTAGTGCCTCCTCACATTGCCTCTCCTTTTATAGGAGTCTAAAAGTGAGTTTAGAAGCCCCTAACTTACTTTAGAAGCCCTCCATTTAACTCAACATTAAATTAGAATTGTTTATTCCTCCAAATGGGTGCAAAACCCCAACAAACAACAATTCCAAGCCCCAACTCTATATAAAAGGGGTTCTTACAAAGTAAAAATGCAATGTGAGTGCCAACAAAGATTCCCACATGCCCGACACCAAGGCCAATGTGAGAATACCTCCCCGATACTACAAAACATCAACAAAATATGACGAATAAAAGCTACTATAGAGATAGTTCATTGTATCATAGATCCTTCATGGACCTTATTGCAAATTGAAAATAGTTACACTTGAATTTCCTAAAGCTAAACTGCATTTTTCTCATATCTAGGGGCCAATAATGGAATGTCATTCGGCCCTTTTCTAAATTTCCTAAGCTTTTCCAAAACTTGCAAGTGTAAGGGTTGTGCATAATACGATTTAGTATATCCTTTTATGTTTACAAGAAACTACAGATGTTTATGGTGAATTTTGAATTATTATTATTATTATATAATAATATTATCGTTCCCTAAAAAATTTGGGGGTGCGCTCTAGCCATCCTGGGGACATGTCCCCTCATCCTCGTCGTTCCCATGTCCTGAAAACCAGTGTAACATGTTTTTATTGTAAAGGAAGTTGAGCTAGACTCTATATAAAAAGTAGCCCTTCCTCATTTGTACTCATGGTTGCCTTTTTGGAGCTTCTACTCCTTGGAGCTTAATTGACATATATTTCTTGGAGCATATGTGATGTATAAGGGCCCTTTCTTTGTGGGATTTGGTGTCAATTCTTGAAGCTCTTCTATCTTGGTTTCTATTTGGTGCATAAAGACTGATTGTGAATGCTCAAGTCTTCTACAAGCTAACAAGATTGATCCATTGAAAGGTCGAGTCTACAACTTGGAAGGAAGATGTTTTGGGGTAACTCCTCTCCTTCTTCCTTTGTTAGTTTGGTAATTATTTGATTCCTCTCTTTGTCTATCTATCTAGAAACTCTAGCAAGGGTATTGAGTATGTTTATCAAGCTGTAATTGATCTTGTTGGTGAAGATGCTCCCTTGAGAACCCCTTCTTGTAGGGCCTTGGTCTTCATTTTTTATCTTGATTAGATAGGAGCCTATTTTGTTCTTTAGCTCTAGTCGCATCATCCTAATCCTTAATCAAATAAACCAATTTGAAGAGGGCTTTTCTTCTTGACCCCATAAGCCCTCTTTGATTCACCTTGACTCCATTGCCCTTGTTGGATTTGGCACTAATCTCTATTTCCTTCCATCACCTCTTTTATATCCTAAAAAATACCAAAAACATTGTTTTACTAAAGCTACTCTCACTTCACCTTGTGCCTCATTGCTTAGCTTTAGTAATCCTACTAGGGATACCCCCCTTGAGTCAGAGGAGAGTTGGCCTAAAGTGAAGAGGATGGGTTACTTAGGTAATAGTGGTGGCCATCCTAGTAGTTCCCTCTTGGGTTGTGCCTTGTAGATTAGGGATTTTATCATCAAGTACAATTTGGGAGGTAACACTGGGGACACTATCTTGCACTTGGAATAAGGAGATGCATCTCCAGGGCAGGGAGACCTAGGGATGTGCCTTCTAGTGTTGGGACACATGCCTTGGAAACATAGATTTTCAATTGTCGCTGTTCATCAGCTTACTATGTTGCATAGCAGTCTTCATAACCCGGGGCATTCTCCATTCATACGCAAGGGTTAACAAAATATTGCTTCCAGCACTTGACCTCTTCATCCTCATGGAAATGAGTAAATAAACAACCATGTAATCTTTATAGATCACTTTAAGTAATTCTAACAACTTTTGCTACCACATTTATCCAAATATCATCATATGCAAATTCCTAACAGTGCCAGAAAGAGAAAAATGAGAGGAAGAAAACCAACTTACTTCTGTACGCCCTGACCAATCTTGTAGAATAGAAGCAACTCGCCACTGGGATGTTTGAAGAAAACTGGATTCCACATTGGAACATCAGGCTCTTCATCTCCCAGCTCTGGAGCATGCCAGGTACCATTCTGCATAGGAGATTACCGTGGTGTTTAGAACCTAATAATTTATCCCTGCAATCATGCAAGAGACTAGTCGAAGAGAAGGGGGGAATACAGAACTTGGTTACAAAATTAATCAACATGCTGAGAGGAAACGCAGTGCATAATGATAATACTTAATAGCAGAATCATTCTTCGCAAAAATGTTTGGTATTTTCCAATAAAAAGATGTAGAGAAAGAAACACCCTATTCATCATTATTTTTCCATCAACATAAGTGTAAAGCAAAAGGATGAAAAACTTGTACAATCCTATTATTGATGTATGTGTTTATCTAGTTGCTTCACCAGTAGGTTTTGGATGGCACTGTTTTCTTAAGGAGGTCTCCGCCTAATTAACCCTTGCCAGTTGCCACAGGTTCTTTCATAGTGCATTATATTCTCCATGTATATACATTATATATATATATGAAGTAACTCGTTAACAAAATATGAACCAATCCCCATGATACTTTGGTTATATACATCAAACACAGGCCATGATACCATATGTAGACTTTACTCAACAATGAGAAATGAGGTCTTCCTGTCACCTAGGAAATAAGATTTATATTGGTTTCCATTTTGGTGGGTACTGAAAAACAAGAGGCATTGTTTCTAGCACGAATCCAAAAATTGATACTCTGGCATGCATGTCTGCCTCAAGTTTGAGGTAACTGTAACTCAGCGATGTCACTTGATTCAATGACTGATAAATGATCTTCTATGTTCATCCTATACGCTGAAGATGACCAATTTACAACGTGACTCACCTTGTACCTCTGCAACCATATCTTCACATCAGGAGAACCCTCATGCGTTCCTCCAAAATATGCAACTAGAAGATGGTCGGGTTCAACCTATGAAACCAGTCCGTGATCACTTAGTCAGATCTGGAAAGAATGTTAGCTGGTATCCTGTTTGTAGGCATTAAATTGATAATGCATAGCAGTTGCTTCATAGACAGATTCATTACAAGGTGTAATCCAGAATGAATGCAAATGAAACAAATGGTACGAAGAGACTCAACAGCGTACAGAAAATAAATTTATGAATGCATACTCACCTCAACAACGTTAGATGCATGACAACTATTGAAAGGAGCTGTTTGTGCCTCAAATGTAAAGTATTGTTTTAAAATAGGTTGCTTAATGGCATAGTAAGGATCCTTCACTCTGGTTGCAAATTTGTCAACTCTGTATGAGTAATTTTTGTCGATATTCCTGCATAGCAACTTTCAAAGTCAGATAAAATATAGAATGCAGTGAAAGTTTAAACAGATTTCTTCCACTCCAATTCTAATCCGACGAAACATTACTCACTGTTTCAAGGCTTTTCTGCTCGAAAGAAGGCTCCTTCTTGCAAAATCTATGATATTTTGGCTACAGGAACTCTGTGGAAACCAAACATCAATGTAACAAAAAAAAACAGACAAATTGAGACCAAGGAGGAGGATTGTTAATGCTCCCCGCTTATTGAACTGTAATCCCAACATGGCTCCTAGTCCTGCAGAAGGCTTGTCTGGAAAATCAAAGCAGTATGTTGTGATACTAAGTACACGGCTGAAGCAAAATAAGAGAGATTTCGCAAGAGAACAAATGAATTCAGTCTCAGAACTGTGAGGCCTATCTATGTCTCTTCATCATGTTGATACCAAAATCTCCCATTTAAGGCCTCCTTGTTCCATGTCTATACAGACACTGCATACCTGCCTACAACGCTTGTTGAAAATCTCATTGGAGAATTATGCAGATCAGTCATCTAACAATGTATCTCTTACTGCATAGCCATTCTACAATACCAGGAAGGTGATATTCATGAAAAAAAGCCTTCTACAGAGGCAGTCTTTTGTTTCTTCCCAGAAACACCAACTACATTATTTCAGATAATTATAAAATAACCCTCACTTACCTGAATGCTGCATGTAGTTAATCCTGGTTTTACCTGAACTAGGTCTGCTCAGATAAGGTCTTGATCAACCTTTACAATATACATGATTCACGAGGGTTGTCATGAAGAGACTTACATAAACAAAGGGTTGGTTATGAAAAGTCCTACCTAATCCTACAGCGTCTTTTGTTTTGCACCCCCTGTAGTATTCTCTCCGGGCCAATCTCTTCATTTGAGCACTGACCCATTATTTAAATCTCTCCCATCTATAGTCAATGAATATATTGAGCAATATATATATACTGGTACCGAACAAAACATTTATCTCAGGGATACTTAATACTGTTCTATTCTATGGCCAAATGAAACCACACAAGGACTCATGATAGAGTATAATAGAAAACCTTTTTAAGCAAATCGGTGCAGAGAATCGTGATAGACTACAGTAGAAAACCTTTTTAAGCAAAGTGGTGCAGAATAAAGTGATTACTGTCTCTAACGGCGAAGGCGGGGTCCCATAAAAACCATTCAAGAATTTCGTCTTCATCGGGCTGTAAAAAAAAATTAAATAGCAGCTGCCCACAATATACACTGACAGCTACATAACATGGTTTTTTGGTTTTTTAATTTATATTTGTTTTTCTATTTTTAAGATTTAGAGTAATTGGTTCAGATTACTTTATCTAGATTAATGTAAAATCCCGTCAAAATACGTAAATACCAGTCATATGAATATGATGAATATGGTGTGTTACTTTTAAATGGGGTTTTTTTGGCATGAATTTGGCGAAATAAATTTGGATAAAATTGCTATTTTTTGTTGTTTAAAGTGCATTTCTGAATACATAAATGGATTCAGTTTGCTGAAAAATCCCTGGAACACTCGAATTATACAAACTTAACCACTCAAATCTGCAGATACAACCATTTATCATCAAATTTAGGGTAAAATCAAACTGAAAAAATTACGAAAAACATCCAAAAGGTAGAACGTTTAGACTACTACCTCTTAAATACTACCAGCAATGTGAATATGGTAGAAAGTGAATTCGCTGATGTGTGTCACTGATGAACGCCGAAAGGCATATGATGCTTGAGGAAAATGCAGGGACAAATGAGGAAATTCGTGGTTAATAATCCAAACGTGGTAATATTAAACGTTAATTATCTAAACTTGGCAATCATATCGTGCTATAGTAATTTCTTAATATGATTAGATAAATGTTAAAAAGTAAACAGGTTAACGGATGCATTCAAAAATATAAGGAGATTATGAAAAGTAAATCACATTCATTGATTTGGGAGGATGACTAAGAATATTTCAGCATCTTTAATTGTTAGCCATCAGATTAGAATTTTAGATTAAAAGATGATTAATTATACCCATTGACAATAGATATATGCCTTTCGACCTAAATAATCATGAATTAAAGTAAATCAATATTAACCTAAAAATTTAATAATGGTGGAGAGGCATTGAAAATTTTCAGGGTTGCTGGTCAAACCTCCACACAGAAAACACGCTTCCCCGAATTTTGTAGTCGTAGAAATCATCCTAAGATGGAAACCATATGCGGATCTGGCTTTTTCTCGCTTGCGAAAAATGGCCACGATTAGGGACATAGCGTAATCGTAGAACCGTACGCAAAGCTTTGATTTGAATTTTTTTAATTTATCATTTTAAATAAAATATGTAATCATCCCCGGCCGAATCTTTTATTGCTTTTGAAAATTTAAAGGACACGTGAGTACCAAGCTTTGACGGGCGTCAAAGCTTGGTACTCACCTGTCCTGTCAAAGCTTGGTAATCACCTGTCCTTTAAATTTTCAAAAGCAATAAAATCTGTAGATACAACCATTTATCATCAAATTTAGGGTAAAATCAAACTGAAAAAATTATGATAAACATTCAAAAGGTAGAACGTTTAGACTACTACTTCTTAAATACTACTAGCAATGTGAATATGGTAGAAAGTGAATTCGCTGATGTGTGTGAGTGATGAACGCCGACGCTTGAGGAAAATGCAGGGACAAATGAGGAAATTGGTGGTTAATATGGTAATATTAAACGTTAATTATTTAAATTTGGCAATCATATCGTGCTATAGTAATTTCTTAATATGATTAGGTAAATGTTAAAAAGTAAACAGGTTAACGGATGCATTCAAAAATACAAGGAGATTATGAAATGTAAATCACATTCATTGATTTGGGAGGATGACTAAGAATATTCCAGCATCTTTAATTGTTAGCCATCAGATTAGAATTTTAGATTAAAAGATGATTAATTATACCCATTGCCAATAGATATATGCCTTTCGACCTAAATAACCATGAATTAAAATAAATCAATATTAACCTAAAAATTTAATAATGGTGGAGAGGCATTGAAAATTTTCAGGGTTGCTGGTCAAACCTCCACACAGAAAACACGCTTCCCCGAATTTTGTAGTCGTAGAAATCATCCTAAAATGGAAACCATATGCGGATCTGGCTTTTTCTCGCTTGCGAAAAATGGCCACGATAAGGGACATAGCGTAATCGTAGAACCGTCCGCAAAGCTTTGATTTGAATTTTTTAAGTTTATCATTTTAAATAAAATATGTAATCATCCCCGGCCGAATCTTTTATTGCTTTTGAAAATTTAAAGGACACGTGAGTACCAAGCTTTGACGGGCGTCCAAGCTTGGTACTCACCTGTCCTGTCAAAGCTTGGTAATCACCTGTCCTTTAAATTTTCAAAAGCAATAAAAGAATCGGCCGGGGATGATTACCTATTTTATTTAAAATGATAAATTTAAAAAATTCAAATAAAAAATAATATTTCACTCTATATTTTGTTTTGTTTTGAAAAATAAACTTTATTAATGTTTAGTTACTTTATGTCATTGTACTCTTTATGTGTAGAGCTTGACACTTGCGAAAGGTATACAATGCTTTTTTATTTAAATTGGAAAATTTTTTACATTATTATTAAATGTTTATTACATATTTATTGTAATAAAAAAGTAAAATAAAAATTTGAGGAGAAAATATGATGTGATAAAAAGTTAGAGAAAAAAAGAAAATTAATCTTATTTAGAAGATCAAAATTATTTATCTGCTTTTCAAAGTGTAAAGAAAAAAATAAACAAGAATAAATTCTCACGAGTTCCATAGTGAAAGTGAGTAAAGTCATCGCCTGCTCTGATAGTAATGACTGAAGCTCGGTCGGTGCTCCTAATTTAGCAAAATTCCCTCTGCAATTTCCGTCCAATGTAAAATGATTTTATATCTAATATAAAATTGAGTCAATTTTTTTCATGGAAAAAAAAGTGAGCATTGGTCAATTCCTAAAACACCATGGGATGAAAGAGTGTCACCTTTGTGACACTAAAAAGGTTGAAGATGAAAAGCACTTTCTCTTAGATTGTCCAGCCTATACCCATATTAAATCTCATTTTCAAAATATTTGTCACACTACCAACCTTCCTAACCCCTTAACTCAACAAAAGTATGGTGATCTTGGAAAGCTTCAGTGAATGCTTTTCGAGCACAAAAACAAAATTCTAAAGAATCGCAAGTAATCACTTACCCTCTTAAGGTCCGATAGACCAATTTGGTCTTAGTGGACGTTAATCATCATCATCAACAACATTAGTTTGACTAGCACTTGGTGTGTGGAGTACATTAATCTAGTAGCAAAAGCACTTTGTTTTTCAATCATAAAATTGATGAGAATTTAGTAGAAATTTCATGGATGAGCAAAGTTTTACCATGAAGGATGCTTTTGTGGATTTTTCTCAACTTTGAATTGACTCAAATACTTGAAAAAATCATCATAATTCCAAAACCACTGGGAATTTGACTTCGTGTGTAATTGGATTTCCATAACTAGAGAAAAGTTTGTTGCATGATTAAATAGCTCCCTACCTCTCCCTTTAAGAGATGTTATATGGATTAGGATAGAGTCACATCAATAAAGTTGTTCTCTCTTTTGCAAGTTATTCAACACTAAAAACCCAATAAAAAATGATGAGATGAGGTAAATCAAAAAGTTCAAAAAGGAAAATATTATTTTCAACCAAGAAGGTGATGAGCTTTTCTAAACTTCCCATAACCTTAAATTAATCAATTACATAAATAATAATAATAATAATAATAATAATAATTAATTCGGTGCAGCAAGAGCTCGTAGGGTTCTCTTCTCCCCGGGAGGACATATTCAGCGACTATTTTATTAGAATATAGACCATGCTACCAACAATCGGGCCAAGGCATACGCTCTTCTACAAGGGTTACAGCTAGCACGCCAACAGGGCATAAACTCTTACATTACTCACAGATTTGAAGGTTGTCATTAATCAGCTGCAAAAGAAGGCATTGCCCAAAGATATGAAGCTAGAAACAATATTCCAGTGAATTCACCTTGAGCTGGAAGCATTCCACACATTTGTTCCTCACCATCTTCTTTGTCCCAATAATTCAATTGTTGATAGGCGAGCAAACTTGGCATTAAGAGACCCTATAGAAACACTTAGGGTCAATGAGCATCTCTCACTAAACCCAATCCCATGACCATGCTCAAAGTTTCTAGTTCATGCCGCAAAGGCGAAACCATGGAAGACCCTAAGGATTGAGTTCACCGAGGCAATGGTTTGAAAGCACGTGACCATTCAGTCACTTTAGATTTATCTCCTGTGATCATGACACACAATGGAGGCATCTTGAAACATAGGGCACTTCGTCCCCCACACATGGGCGCCCCTCGCAATACTCCTTCCTCTCCCTTGCAGGCCATAAACACCTAGATCTTCCTAATCAATCAATCTTGTGTGTGCTTAGCCAACTCTTGTGAAGAACCTGGCATCTCCCTTGGTCTTACATGTACCTGGCTTTATGGCCTTTGTACTCTCTCATAAGGAGTTCACGTCACCATGGTTCGTTCGAACATCACCATTCATGTTGATGATTATACTACCCCATCTCATCACTTACTTACTATGTGCTAGATCACTTAAGGATTAATGGATTTGATGGGATCAAAACCTTCCACGTCATGGTTGTTTTTTCACACAAGCTAGGAGATAATGTTAAGTGCACCACCCTAGGTAATTGCACAGGAGGACATAACGTGTTAGAAGTATTTGAAACTGGTTATGAAGGAAGATGAACTTTAATTGACTTGTGCAATAGTTGCAATAAAGCATCGAGATATGACGAGGTGAAGTGAATGAGTAGCGCGTTGGAGACAGGATTCATCAGAGGATGAGCATGAAGAGCTAGTTCAATCCATTCAAGCTATGCAAATTCAAGTTCATGGCTTGTCTGCCTAGGTGCTCACGACATTGGAGATTCTGGCAGAACAACGACAGGGACAGTAGCAACTCTCGGATGAATGCACTGCCATTTGGTCAGAGGTCGAAGAAATGTGGCTCAGACCAAGCCCTCAGTCGCCAATGCTCTCAGCCTCAGTTTACTCAGATGTGGCTTCATATCCAGGGCCTCTGCAACACATACCAGACCTAAATTCATTGTCGGACCAAACAAAAGAAGAGATAGGCAGGGATAACACCCCTAGCTAATTTATCTGTAGATGTTATGTTTTTGTACTTTGTTGTTATGAATCTTCTATATACTATATTGTGGAAGTGATTTTGAAATTTTGTATAAGTCACGAGCATACACCAACTCTCTAAATTGTTTAGCTAGTTATCAGCTTGTTTTTTCCTCTTGCAAAAGTTGTTTTTTATAGATCTGTAAGTTTTATTGCAAAAATTTTAATAAAATCTTAATAATAATAATAATAATAAATTATCCTCAAAAGTTAGTTCAAATAGTTATGAAAAAGAGTGGAGATCTCTCCCCTAAAATAAAAGGTCACAAATTCTATTAATCATTATCCCTATCCATCATGAAAAACTATTGCTATCCAATTTTCTTAATAATAATAAAAATAATAATAAATTATCTTCTAAACTTAGTTAAATGATTATGAAAAAGAGTGGAGATCTCTCCCCTAAAATAAGAGGTCACAAATTCCATTAATCATTATCCTTATCCATCATGAAAAACTACTAGAACAATTTTTTGCAATATAATCATAAAAATACTTGAATTATTTTTTTCAAAATATATTTCTTAAAAACAAAAAAAATAAATTTAAAAAAAATATATAAAAAGTCATTTTATATTCAAATATATATATATATATATATATATATATATATATATATAATTAAAAAATTATAAACCAATTATAAAAAATTATCTTATTAAATAAATTCATATATATATATATAATTATAAACCGATTTTAATTATTTTGTATAATATAAAATAAATAAACCATGAAATTATTTATTAACATAGATGATAGCTACCCAACTCTCATATCATACAAACATTGTTTATTGCTCAACCCTATCCCACCAACCAACAACCCGGTGATTCATTCCGACTCTGTCATACAAATAATGTTTATTGGTGGACCATATCCCACCATCCAACAACCCCATAATAAAATAATAAAAGGGTAAACAATAAAGAACTTTAGTTTATGGCCAAAGTCGGTATCCAATATGCTTAACCTAAAAGAAAACCACTAAAGAATGGCAATGGGGGTTAGGGAGGTTGTCATTATATCATGCTATCTTTTAATTTTTTAAATGAATTTGTCAATTTTAAAACAAAACTCAGTAAATAAGTGCTAATTGGTTAGAGTACTATTATGTTAGTGCGTCGTTTTCATGTTTTTAAATGAATTTGTCCCATAAATCTTGTTATTGTCAACACTTTGTTTTTTCTTCATGTTGTTATCACCCATGAATTTGTTCAATAAATCTTCTTATTGTCAAGACTTTGTTTTGTTTTTTCTTCATGTTGTTATCACACCCTTCTTGGTTTTTCTTCATTGGATATTAAGGAGTTCATTTTATTATCAACGCCCATAAGTTTATTGTCCTAAATAATTGTAATTTTTAATTGGTTTTATAATGACTTTATAAGTGAGTGAATTTTGTATTGTAAAATAGATGTGTAATATAATATAATATAATATATATCCATTGATTAATTTAAGTGGAT
>JASDQU010244601.1:70590-84837 GCA_032191745.1 Picea mariana
CGCACATATTGTGTTGTGCCTCTAAGCTTACAAGCTCCTGGTTGACATTAAATCGTTGAGAATTTATGCGACACATTTTTCACTCAACACTCCCTTTCTTCCCAATATTCTTTTGGTCTTTTCCAACGCTCATTTTCACAACATAGTTGATGGGAGTTGGTTCTTAATTGGGCAATAAGCATTTTGTCTCTCCAAGATATATTGGCTCCTATGTACGCTTTTTGATGATGATTGTATGTGGGGTTAAACTCTTCAATATAATACACTTTCTTTCTCTCGATCCCTTTATCCCAACTTCTCTTGTGGAACCTATCAATAACAAAGGCCTTTATCTCTTTACTGTTCGTAGGGAACCTATTCAAGTGGATATCCCATTTACTAAGCCATTTAATATTTTGTCGCATCCATGTCTTCTTTCTTTTACATGATATGTCATTGAAGATGACCTTAGGCCACCAACTATCTTCCATTTGCGCAATTTCTTTTAGGTATCTTATGAGACACACCATAGCAATTGCTTCAATAGGAGTAACCCCCATTTCACTCGGCATGATATCATAAGGGACTGAACTTTTAATTTTAAACTTGTTTGTGATCAAGCGTTTTTGAATCTTCTCAATTTGTTGCCACTGTAAGTCAGATGTGTTGTTGGCCCACACTTCACAACCATATAGAACCACTGGGATCACTAAAATCCCAAAGAGAATTTGCATAGTCTTCCAATCCCATAGCTCTGCTTCTCTGCACCTATTTTGAAAAGCATAGAACTCTTTCCATCCTCCCAAAGTTATTTTCTTTCTGTAACCTTCACAACTTAGATTTTTGTTGAAGTCAATTCTGAGGTATTTGTAATCTACCACTTCTTCAAGAGTGTTTCCTTCAAAGTAGAACTTATGTTTCTTATGTTTTCTTTTGCTATAAAAAAATACCACTTTCGTCTTGCTAGTATTGACTTGCATCCCCACTGTACTATAAAATTGCTCAAGGGAACTTAAGTGTTCTTGCAACCCAAGAGCAGATTTAGCAATTAGAATAAGGTCATCTGCATACAAAAGAAGCCTTATCACAAAATCACCCAAAAGAGAACCATCACCCTCCTGTAAGTTTAACCACTCTTCAAGTTTGTCAATATATAAACCAAAAAAGGTAGGGGACAATGGGCACCCTTGCTTGACCCCAATATCGCTCCTAAAAATTTCGGAGATACCAACTGACGTTTTGATTTTGACTTTAACCTCCTCATATAGCCTATGGATGACTGCTCTAAGATGTATAGGAACCCAAGTTCCTCCATTCTATGCCAAATATTATCTCTAGGTACCGTGTCAAAAGATTTTTTGAAATTGACAAAGCAACAAAAGGCTTCCTCTTTTTTCTCCCACACTTTTTCAATGATGTGCCTTAGAGTTATATCGTGATCAATCGTTGAGTGTTTAGGTCTGAAACCTACTTTCCCTTTAGCATGCTTATCCCCTTCTTCTGCCCACTTGCTGATTCTATTTTCTAGCATACTTCCAGATAACTTTGCAAATAAGGGGTTTATCATTATGGTCCTATAGTTGGAGGGATTGTTGACATCCCCACTCTTGAAAAGCGGTATTGCTAGGCTTGTTGTCCAATCTATAGGGAACCGCACTTTAGATATTCTGCTTGGAGTTCAACTAAATCTTTTGCTTTTCCAACACCCAACTTTTTGATACCCACCTCAATTTCTTGCACGGTGAAGAGCATAGTAGTAGTGTTGACCAAGGGAGAGGGGTCCACCTTAGGATCTTGCTCATAAATCTGCTTTTCATACTCGAACCATTGATAGGTTGTGATATTATTTTCAGTTTGTTTCTTTCTCGTTTGAAGTTCCTTCCAAAATAACTTGGGGTTATTTTTCCCCAAGAAGATTAGTTCCTCCCTCCTTGAGATCATGAAATCAACTTTTTTCTTTCTTACAATTTGCTTGTAAGCTTTTATGTTTATTTCTTTTTGGCTTGACTCTTTCAAAGTCTTCCTTGTTTTTTTTTCATTCCTCATCAAACCAAACATTAATCGAAAAGCAGTTTGTTTCAGATTTCCTATTTTTTGTTCTTTTGCATTCTGTAAGTGCGCTTTAGATTAACTTTGTTAGCTCATGGCTATGAAGGCCCTGGGACGAAATTTTATCCTTTTTAAACAACCTCTTTAGCGCTATCTTGAAGGTGTTACAATTTTTTTGAGTCAACAAAATTTTGCCCTTTGAAGGAGTTTGTTGAATGTGCCGATTTTTAGTCCCATGTTGTTGTTGTTCAACCCATGTTAGACTTAAATAGATCGGTTTATGATTAGATTTCAACTCCCACAGTTGTTCACCAATCAAAACTTCCTCCATTTTCTCACACAATCCAAGTGAGCAAATTGCATAGTCTACTACACTTGCTCCATTGTAGGTATTGCAGGTGAAATTGCCAGAATTCGTCCATCTAGCCAACCCATTACAAATGACTAAGTCAAATGCCCCACATAAAGTAAGCAGTTGTTCCCCAAAAAAATTGCATCTTTTGTTGTCCTCTAAAACTCTTGTCCATTGATGATTTCTTTCTTCTGAAAACCAAATGGGGTTGCAGTCTTCCTGACAATGAAGAATACTAGCTTGTTCACATGTTGTTCTAACATTGAAATCACCCACTATAAGGACTTCACTTAGTTGAGAGTACACTGCAATATCATTTTTTAAGGCTGCAAAGGGGTCTTTGTGGTCAAGCCCCCTAATTTTGTAATTTTTTGAAACTTGTGGGGAAAAATAACATGGTGCAATACTGATGATGTTACCATTTTCTAATATTTTAAACCAAATGAATTGTTTATTTGAGTCTTCTCTTTCTAACTGAATGAGACGACCTTTTTTTTCTTCACTAAGACCATGATACCCCCGTGTCCTTTACCATTCTCAGTTGCTTTGTTCCACACTGCTATCTTCACTTACTCCTCAAACAGAGGTGTCTTGCACCCTTCATGCTCATGTGTTTTCAATAGACAAATTATGTCTCTATCTTCCACGTTAGGTCCCAACCTAGGTCCTCGCCTCCAAGGATAACCTCTGCAATTCCAACAAACTAATATTAAGGAAACCGGGAAATAATTTGATTGCTATTTTTTTTGGTCTACAAGACTCAAAGTTGAGTCTTCACCCTTATTTGTCCATACTGGCCTTGTTGCACATTTTCCTGCTAAGGAAATTGTTGTCTCTTCTTGGCTACCAACTTGCTGTCCTATTTTAGAACGAGGACCGAAAAAGGAAATAACAACTTTTCCTTTGAACATCTATGCCCTTTTTCCCTCATCCCTTGCTGCCCTAACCTTTGACAACTATTCCCTTCTTTCCTCGTGTTGTCTAATAGTTAAATCTTCGTCTAGAAAAAAGTGAGAGCCTCTCAAGAGTTGCTTCTTTCCTAGGAGAATTTGCTTGTGACGTATTCTTGACATGATGAGTTTTATGGGCCTAGGTCTCTCACCACTAGGCTTACCCACCCTCCATGCTTGGCAAATTTGGCCTCGCCAAAGCAACTTGTCCTTCAAAAATTCACTTGCAAGATCGAGAGTACACTCATTTTTTCCATACTCTCTCACACCTTTGACAATTATGTTTGCTGCTATGCCTTTTCGTTCCTTGTTTTATCTACCTTGCATGTCATCCCCATGGCTGTGTGTTTCTTTTTCCATATGAGCAGTATTGTTAATGACTTGTGCCCAAGTTTTGGAATTTTTTGTAAAATCTCTTTTCTCTTCATCCCTTGCTTTCACTCCATGGGTGTATGCTTGTTCACATGTTTTCCCTTCAACTTTGGGTGTTTTAGAGTTCATCACCTCTCTAATTTCCACAACATAATCTTCCTTGATTTTCCCGGCATCCTTCAAGCCTTTTCATTCATCCTTTTATTCCAAAAGGGCTTCTTGCAACAGTGTCGCTTGATCTATTAAAACTTTATTGTTTTCTGCTAAGTCCCGATTTTCTACTATCAATAGTTGGATTTGAAGGTCTCTCTCATGCCCTTTGACTTCCAAAACCTCCAATCTCATCTTGGCATTTAGTAACTCTTTCACATACAGGTCAGGCGACCATGTGAGAGGTGTGGATGTGGGACTGTACAACGCACAATCACTGTTGTCTTTAGTCCTGTTGTTGTTACACCTTTTCAAAAAAGGATTGTTTGAAAGTTTATTACGGAGGGACAATTTTTTCCTTGTCTGTTCCCATTTTAGATTATCAACTCTACATTTTAAAATACCCCAAAACTGTTTGGCATTGACCTAAACCCACTTCCCTGCTTTGCTTGAAGAGGCAATTTTCACTTGACCTAAATGGTTTGTTTCACTCAAGACGGGTACCTCTTGCCCATTTTTTATGTGTGTTGAATGTATTGTCATTGCCATAGGGGACAAGAAAAAAAACACAGAATAAGGAATAGGACAATCTATGCCTGTCTATTGGAGACAAAGGACTGGAAATCTGGATCTGTGGCTGTTCCTGTTCCAGAACCATGGTTGTACTTGTTCCAGGACCCGTCGTTATTCCTGCCAATTTGCCCGACCAGAATGACCAACCTCAATTCTGCGAGCGCACTCACAGTTCCACTCCCGACCAGGATGCCCCACCACACCTCCACGGGTGCACTCACAGCTCCACTCCTGACATTGTTCCTATTCAAGCGATGTATGCGTATATTGTTCCTATATGCGTAGACTATTCCTGTTCCTCCATGCACGATCATTTTAGTATAAGGGGAAATAAGATAACAAAGGGAAAGTACTAGAACAGGTCACAACAACATTATAATCAAACCTACATTACAATACGACTGCAATCCTCAACTGAATCCTCCATGCCCGAGTGTTTTAGCATAGTCTACACAAAGAGATGAAAGAAGCTGACTTCTATTAATGCGAAAGTCTTGAGTTTGATACATAACCAGAGAATAGTTTTGGCATAAAAAATTTACAAAGTAGGGAGCTCTGCTCAACCATTCAACCCCATAAAAAAATATTGAATTGATCTACTTATACTCGAATCAGTCCACAATTTCCAAGAGTGTGATATGGCAATCTCAATCAAAGCTTTGCGTATGTGCAACCTTCTGTCAAACTGTGTGTGTTTCCTTCTGTGAGACACAAACCAGGTTCAGTATGGACCTGTAGAAAACCGTCCACTGGTGTACCTCAGGCTGACAACTCTGTCTCCTCAGCCATAATTTCCATGCTTTACATTTATGGACCGAGCTGAGGTTTCAGCTACCAATCCCTGCTTCATTAACTAGATCTTCATCAGGATTGGAGCGTGGCTGGACAACTAGTGGAAGACCACCTGTCGCAACTGGATTGGGTGTTGAATAAGCAGGTGGTCGCAAAAGTAAATCCTCGTTCATTGGCTAACCCCTCCTCGGCATTGGAGCGCGGCGGGACGACTATCGAGCGACCACCTATCGATATTGGATAGGGTGTCATATGCCCATGTGCATTTCGGGGCCGTGGGAAGTGGTTTAGGCCTACACCGCTTTTGAGCCCAAAACACACCGCCGCTTGCCACTTTTCCACCCCGCAAAACAGTGGTTTGGATTTTGGCCCGCTCAAGGCTTTTTAATGCCCGAGCATGTTGCGGCCCCGAAATGATTTGAGACTGTCGATCTGAAAGAGACCCGAGATCTGGGCACGCCGACTACTTTATCGCCCCCGCCAAACATTTTCCCACATGATAACCTTGGATACCCTCCAACTGCGCTTAGAGATAGCGCCACATCGAACTTGCACAAGGATTCTCAATCACTGCAGATTGCACCTGCTCGCCTGTGTTCATGCTGTTTTGTCTGATAACATATAGTCATAGTTGTATTTAATTATTCAAACTCAATCAAAAGGGTTAAACATTATATATCAAGTATCAAGGCTCTGCTCTGATTTTGTAAGGATCACTGTCCCAAAAAGGTTAATCATGGATGTACATTTTCTTTATGGCCAAATATTCTTTATGTCCTCCCCATCTAGGTTCTATTCCTGTAAGTGACATGTTGAGATCATAATGATTATATTGTTGTAACAACTTCGATCCCTCTTGTTGACCTATCCTTGTGCCTTGAAAAATCTAGGGTTTACCCTGGACACCATCCTCAGAATGAGAGGAAGTACCCATGGGTTTTCCCCAAGTGTTGTAACACACACACACACACACACACACACATTCTTTATGTATTCATTTACCAAAAACAAGATAATTATACTAAGCTAAATTGTATGACCATGTAAAGTTACCTAATAGGAGTTAAAAGATCCACTAATGTATATAATTAGCTTAAATATGAATATTTTGTTTCCCTTGTTTGAAAGCTATGCAATGATGCATTCATGATGTAATTTCAAAAATAAAATTAATATAAAAATATAAGAAAATAGTCGTCCCTATAATGAGAGGAGGTGTATGATATGACAAGTTTCTCTCACTTAACTTATCCCTTAATAAGATAAGTGGCATGAGCACATAAATCCTTAGGAGGATACTCTCACACCTCATATCCATGCTCACCAAATCTCCTCACTACAGATAAAATCAACCCTCACACTAAACCATCGAGGAAAGAGAAGAAATATATAAGCATAAAATAAATGACAAACACACATAGTACACATAAATTTTACCTTGGAAACCCTTAACTGGGAAAACTAACATTCCTTGAGCATGTTTCTCTCTTGTTGTCTTATTCATTCATTGAATAAAGAGTTACATGACTAACCTTGGTCTACACCTAAGACACAAATTATCATCCTACTATCTTGCTTTACTCAAGAAAAACCGTGCAACCAATTCAAATTGCATCTACATGACCATATTACTACTAGCAACATCAATCTATTACAATTACAACACACCTTATATATAGGATTTACAACATGAAAAACCCTAAATTATGGTTCCTTAAAATGGTTATAGATCCACACAGATGATTGGCTACAATCCTACGAATCTCGAGATTCTGTTACAATTGACTATCAGTCGAATACCCAGTCGACCTCCAGTTGATATTCAATTGGAATCCACTTGACCTCCTGTCAATTAACCTTTTGACTTTCTGGTCGATCACTTCAACCTTCGACTTGACCATTGACTCAACTTGACTTTTCAGTCGATTTATCAACTAATCGATCCACCTTGACTAGACAATCAATTGACTATTCTTTCATTGCAAAGAATACAACAACCCAATATTATCCCACTTGTTGTATTCTTTGTTGATAGAGGAGAACCTAAATGTATATTCATAGACCCAGGGAAACAATTCCCATTTCTTCTCTACACCAAGATAACTTCACAACACTCACAAACTTGGTCAAAGAGTCTTCTATGTTTTCCAATGTGTTTACTTTCTCTAGCAACACCTTCTTGCTTTCCACAATGTCTCTCATGAAATGGTATTGTACATCAATATGCTTCATCCTAGAATGGTAAGATGGGTTCTTTGCCATAAATATTGCACTTCGATTGTTGCAATTGATCTTCATAGCCCTTTGTTTAAACCCAATCCTTGAACATAGTCAATGTAACCATGCAACTTATTTGCTTGTGTGAGTGGCTTCCATGTATTCAACTTTTGTTGTTGACAAGGCTATGACCACTTGTCACTTACTGATCCAGATGATAGCTCCATCAAACATATTGAGCACATATTCATTGGTCGATATTCATCGATCCAAATCTCCAGCCCAATCGACGTCGACAAATCCATGTGCATTTACTTCCCTATCAGTTTCAACTCTCCCTTGGTAGCAGATAACATATTTTCTTGTGCCATGCAAGTACTTGAACACTCTCTTGACAATAGTCTAGTGCTCTTTCCTAGGTGTCGACATGTATCTTCTCAATACTCCCACTGCATGAGCAATATCTAGTCAAATGTAGACCATCACATACATTAGACTACCAAAGACACTAACATAGGAAACATGTGCCATGTCCTCTATTTCTTCCTGTGTCTTTGGAAACTGTTCAACAATTAGTTTTTCTCCCATAGGAATTGGTACTTTGACTGGTTTGCAATCCTGCATGTTGAAACTCTTCAAGACTATTGCAATGCACTTTCTCTTATTTAACCAAGTCTTTCTAACCACCCAATCTCTCTTGATCTCCATTCCTAGAATGAAGTTCGTTGCACCAAGATCCTTCATGTCAAACTTGGAGGACAACTGACTCTTCATCTTTTTTATTGCATCCATGTTGTTTCTGACCAACAACATGTTGTCGACATACAAACCTACATATATGAAACAAACACCTTCTTCCTTGGAATATACACAATGATCAACCTTGCTTCTCAAAAATCCCAAACTAAGGGTGAATGTGTCAAAATTTTGGTACCACATCCTTGGTGATTGCTTTAGACCATAAAGGGATCTCTTCAATTTGCACACCAGTTTTTTCTTTCCCTTTAATGCAAATCCTTCCGGCTATTTCATGTATATTTATTCTTCCAAGTCCCCATGTAGGAATGTTGTCTTCACATCTATTTTCTCTATTTCAAGATCAAATATTGCAACCAAATACATTAGTAATATAATGGAAGTTAATTTTGCAATAGGAGAGAAAATTTCACCAAACTCAACTCCCTCGACTTGGGAATATCATTTTTCTACCAGTTGATATTTAAACTTCTTGACTTGACCTTCTACATTCAATTTTTTCTTGAACACCCACTTGCTACTGACATGTTTCCTTCCATTAGGTAGCTCAACCAAATCCCATGTCTCATTCTTGTGCAATGATTCCATTTCTTCGACCATGGCATCCTTCCAGAGTTTTCTCTCTATCAATTAGACTTCTTCCTTGACTGACTTGGGATCCTTGTCAGTGGTAGATAACATAAATGCAAAACAAAAATTGGGAAGAATATAACTTTTAGCTATTTTCCTTACTCAATTAGACCTCCTTACAACCCTAGTCAATTGTTCCACCTCTTCATCTAATTCAATTGACTCATCTGAATCATGTTCTTCATTCCTCAATTAAAACACCAACTTCTCTGGTTCTTTCACCATTTGAACCTTTTTAGACTTGTAAGTTCCTCCGACTTCCCAAAAGAAAACATCTTGACTATACATTGTTTTCCTCAATAGAGACTCCCGTAGATTATATCCTTTGATTCCATCCTTGTATTCTATGAAAATACACTTAACTACCTTATTGTCTAGCTTGTTTCTCTTTTCCTTGGGAACATGCACAAATGCATCACAACCAAAGACTCTGAGATGTGAAAGTGGAGGATTCTTACCAAACCATACCTCATGTGGAGTCGATTTGACTAACACTTATGAAGGAGACATATTTAACAAATATTTTGCAGTGTTGACTACCTCTTCGCAAAATTCTTATGCAATCTTGACACCATTGAGCATGCTCATTACCTTATCCATCAATGTCCTATTCATTCTTTCAGAAAATCCATTTTGTTGTGGGGTATATGCTGTGGTATTTTGGTGTGCTACGCCACACTGCTTATAGAAATGCTCAAAATATTTCCACATAATTCACCTCCATTGTCAATTCTCAACACCTTGATCTTCTTATTTATCTGGTTTTCTGGTTTTCCAAAATACATTTAAATTCTTTGAATTTCTTGAAAACCTTTGATTTCTTCCTCATGAAATATAGCCATGTCTTCCTGGAAAAATAATCTATGAAGGAAACATAATACAAATATCCTCTTAGTGAAGGGACTGTTACAAGCCCAAACACGTCACTATGTATCAATTCCAAAATCCCTTTTGGTCTTGTATCTCCAGATGGGAATCTAACCCGATTTTTTTTCCATATATGAAATGTTCACAAAAATTTACTTCCAAATTACAATCAGGAAAACCTTTGACCATACCTTTGTTGTGCATAATAGCTTGAAGTCATTTTTCGCCAACATGTCCCTTCCTCTAGTGCCATAACATAGTTAGGTAAACTTAACGAAGAACAATTGAGTTGGTTTGTATCGACTTAACCTGAGTTGAATCGAGTCGAGTCATATTCGAGTTGACTTCAAGAACAACAATACTATTGCACCCAGTCGAGTCAACATTCCCTCAGAACTTGTATATGGTTCCAATCCGAACTCTTTTCATTAACACCATTGTTCCCCTTATCATTTTTAATGTATCTTTATGAAAGAAAGTGTGCACACTTGCATCACTCATTTTTCTGACATATATTAGATTTCTTGCCAAACTGAGAATATGTAGCACACATGGAAGGGTCCTGCTCCTCCCATCTTGCATCATCAGTTGGAATCTTCCTCATCCAACAATTTTTGTTGTCGATTCCTCCCCCAATAATACATCTCCTCCTTAATATCTCTCATATTCACAGAACCATTCTTTGTGGGGTGTCATATGAAAATATTCACCCGAGTCTATCAACCAAACATCATGAACCGACTATGTATTGGTCGATGCCAGATACACATCACCTCCTCTATCTAGAGTAGTATTTATCTCATTTAGATGCTTCTCATTGGGTCATGGACTGATCTCAATCGCTTTTGACTTGTAGTATCTTTTATAGTTCCCGACTTTATGATATTTCCAACATCTTCTAATCGACTGAACTAGGGATTTAGATCTACCCTTTGAATTAGACTTTCTAATGGACAATTTTCCTTTATCTCTTTCGATTGGTCGACCTCTCATCATCAAGGCCTCATTGGTCGATCCTTCCATGTTCTTCCATATCATTTATTCTGATAGCAGATATGCAACCACGTCTTGAAGCATTAATGTGCTCAAATTACTCCTGGTAGCCATGACTTAGCTATCCAAAGAGTTTGGAAAAGAACACATCATGATAGTACATTTCTCTTTCTCAATCATTTTAATATCCATATACAACAAATTGATCTAGATGGATATCTATGGCCACCCACCAATTCCACTAGCTCGAAATACAATTTTCCACCTTGGCAGTTTTTCTACGAATTTTCGGGTCCCAAATTTCTAGGGCAGTTTTGAGGCCCTAAACGACATTTTTTTTTACATTTTTTTGAGGCACTAAATGACAATTTTTTGAGGCCCTAAACGACGTTGGAATTTTTTCTTATCGGGTAGAACTTTCCAATGAGCTATAGTGTGCCCCAAACAAAGATTGTATGCAAACGTTACACACTCGGGAAATCGACGTATCAACTACGACCATTGGGGCCCACAAAACATTTGGTGTTTCATCTTCTGGGGTTAGGGTTTTGGATTTCCTCATTGATGATTTATGTTAAAAATGCCTTTGGAGCCTCATTGTAAACATATTCTTGCGAACGAGCATAGCCGTCACATCTCTTCTCAGAAATAAGCTGCCACCATTCTAACGAGTTCATTCACTCTGTATTTTAAAAGTTCTGTAAATTTCGTTCATTACTAGAAATTGTGTATGATTATATCTCTTTGTTTCTTGCAATATTTATGTGTATTTCATCGTTATATCTACGCTTTTATTTCACTCTCAAAATAATACGGATCAAAGGTATCAAAGTAGGTTGCTCCTTGTTGTTTCTTAGTGCATGTCCCTAATGAGATCAAGATATAGAGAGTTGGGTCTCAATCTAGTTTATCTTGAGCACAACCGCTCTCTCTAGCCCAAGCATCGTCCCATGGTGGAAGAAAATATAGATGAGGGAGAAGGTTATTCTATTAATCTGTTGCTCGAGGAATCCCTCACGTGATAGAGAGACTAAATGATGGAAAATTTTACCCAAATCCTTTAACGACTGTTGATAATAACATACACGTCTTCATCAAGCAACCACTTTGGAGGCACCACCCCTTTCAAGGTACAAGTTAATTTTGATATTCCAATGTTTGAAGGTCAGATAGATGTGAATTCTTTGGAAAAGTGGTTAAATATGCTAGAAGGGTATTTCTCTATCCACAATTTTTTTGATAGCCACATTTGTGCCCCTTAAGGCTGTCCACATGTCAAAATTGGTGGGAAACTTACAGTGAGAACAATTCCATAGAGGAGTTTGACATGTTTGAGGCCGAAACTGTTGGCGTTGGAATTCATTTCTGGATTGCAGCAGGAGCAGAGCCCGACGCCCATCAGTTTATGTCATGATTTGTTTATAGAGGGTGATCAAGTGGAAGAAAACTCGGAACAATATCGTTCTAACTCCGAAACTAGGCTGGACATGCACAGGTAGGTGAGATCTTAGTTAAACTTCAGACAATGAGTTGTAGTAAGGGTGAATAGGAGGAAGGCTTCTATGAGGAAAATTTGAGGGCTGCTGTAGGCATCGAGCTTCTGACAACCTGTAGAAGAAAAACTTGAACGTGAGAACTTCTTACGCTCAAATGTAGGCAACACTGGAGACTATAACGGTGTTACAATAAATCCTTTATCTTAACACAGTCACAGTAATCCACGTGAATCAATCGATCATGAACTCTCTCAGTATGAGATGAAACTAGATGGGATAAGAAAGTTGTCTGTTATAAAACAAGAAATCTCACATACAGATACATAACCAGAGAACTAGAGCGTCTATTAAAACTTTATAATCTGGAGCTTTGCTCTACCATTGATGCTTACAAAAATAGAAAAAATGAGTATATATACTCAGAAAAATTTGCCCAACAGAGGCGTGCTCGAACCTCCAAGGTGTGGCGTCCTTTAAGTCAAACCTGGACAGAAATCCTTCGTTAGACGACACCTTAACTCAGCATGGTTCTTGCAGGGGGGGGACCTGCACACAATGGTACCACGGGCTGATTGCTTTAGGCCTCCCATACCTTCCATTTATGGATCGAGCTGAGGTTTCACCTACCTTCTCAATTTTCATTAACTGATTCCCCAGGGAGTGGCTAAGACGATACCCTCAGGAGAAGACCACGTGCCTGCTCTCTAAGGCTCGGAGGCTAGCCTCCCTTTCTTCTGGCATCGCCCTCAATGTAACCAAGGGCCATGACCTGGCACCTCTCTCCAAGGGTGCTTCAACATTTCTTCTTTCGGGGATTTCTACTTCCCCTGCCTTCAAATTTCCTGGTGCTCAATCTCATGAAACGACCCTCCAGGATCAACGATTGGATCGGATCTAAATCTGACGGCCATGATCATTTTTCCTTGAACGCATTGGCTCCATGCCCCTTCATCTGCTTTGTCCCTTTTCCATACGACCCAGTGCTATGACCATGGGCCCGCACCCAGAGGCGCCTTCGACACTTCGCATTTCGAGGATCCTAGTTGCAGAGAAAAAGTGCTTCAAGGTCGCAATGGGTGAAGCTGCGAGAGAGCTCGATCGTGCGCCACATGGTCCTCCGGGATGAATGGCCTTGAACTTATTCGACGATACTGTGGGCCCGAATCCTGGACACCTTCGCATCTCGTGTTTCGCAGCTGGGAGGAGGCTGATTCATGTTCTTCAAAGTCACGATAGGCGAAGAGGCGATAGAGCCTAATCGTGTGCCATGTGTCCCTCTTTGATTGGATGGCCCAGAACTTATTCGATGATACTGTGAGCCCAAATCCTGGATGCCTTCGCATCTCACGTTTCGCGGCTGGCAGGAGGCTGATTCCTGTTCTTCAAATTCACGATAGGCGAAGAGGCGATAGAGCCTAATCGCGCGCCACGTGTCCCTCTTTGATCAGACAACCCAGAAATTATTCGACGATACTGTGGGCCCGAATCCTGGACACCTTCGACACTTCACATTTCGAGGATCCTAGCTGCAGAGAAAAAGTGCTTCAAGGTCGCGATGGGCGAAGCTGCGAGAGAGCCTGATCATGCGCCACATGGTCCTCTGGGATGGACGGCCTGGATCATTTCGGCGAGACTACGGGCCCGATTCCTGTGCTAAACATGGCATAATTCCACCGGCCGCAAATATCCATTGACCGACGATCTGCTCCATCAATCGATCCTCGTCGCCGGACACTGAGTCGTGTGTCTGCTAACATTTTAAGCCTAAAATTGAGATTTTATGCACTGCACGGTGTGCTCATGGCCGCATCCTTGGACAAAATGCCTTTGTTGGACATTTAGGCCTACTTCTTCTCAGCTCGGGCTACGGGCTCAAAGGAGAGAAAACAACCCACCCCTCTTAACAAGAATTAATGTTAACATTAGGCTCCATGGGGGATAGAGTCGACCCTGTGATGATCTAAGAATTCATTTGCAGCTTCAGTGCCTTGCTATTGGGCTATGGAGTCATTTACTAAGCCGAAAAAAAAAAAAAACAAAGAACCAAAAGGACAATATTTACAAACAAAGG
>JASDQU010244602.1:0-44449 GCA_032191745.1 Picea mariana
ATGCGAGTAGCCGTCACATCTCTTCTCAGAGATAAGCTGCCACCATTCTAGCGAGTCTTTCACTCTGTATTTTACAGTCTCTGTACATTTATTTCATTAATAGAAATCGTGTATTACTGTATCTCTGTGTTTATGGTTGCATCTCTGATATATTTCTGTTATATTATTGGATATATGCGATATCTCTGTGCATTTCTTTATTATATCTCCTCTCTCATTTCGTGCGGAAAATAATCCGGATCACCATTGATTTGAGAAGGACATGTGGCACAATCAGGGAATGAGAAGTGCCAAGATGATTCAACATTTTAGGTACGTAAAGATCACGAATATGAGTGACACATGGTAGCTAC
Source organism: Picea mariana (assembly GCA_032191745.1). Classification (NCBI taxonomy): domain Eukaryota; kingdom Viridiplantae; phylum Streptophyta; class Pinopsida; order Pinales; family Pinaceae; genus Picea; species Picea mariana. The sequence continues at coordinate 354 of JASDQU010244602.1, forward strand.
TTGGCACGTGCTAAATCATCATGTCACATCAGCAGGTTTACGTCGCATCAAGAGTTTCTACTTCGAGAGTTTCTCATAGCAAGAAAATACTCTAATATCCAGAAGTCCCGAACGTCGAAATGACGAAGGACCGAAAAGCCGAAATGCCGAAGTACCGAAGGGCCTAAGGGTCGAAGTCCCGAAGGATGAATTTTTGAAGTGGACATGAGTCATCTTATCTGAAGATCACATCGAGGGCATTCTCAACTGTCAATCTAACACATTGGAAGGATAGCTTAAGTGTAATATATGAAGTCACGGAGTAAATGGTGGTTGTCCATCTCAATGAATGATTAAGTTACAACCATCAGATTTAGCAGTGTACGGAGGAGTTTAAGGTCTAAATCAGACCGTTGATCTGTCTCCACAAAATAAACATGAAACGTCTGATTGTTTCAGCAATATCATAATCGGGAGTTATGAAGTATTGGAAGTCACGAAGACTCTAAAGGAAAAGTGTCGAAACCTCGTTAGTCATCCATCTCATCATAAGATCGCATTATGAACTTTGATTTGGTAAAACTCTCGAGCACGCATTCAATCTTAGCAGTCAGTCATCGTCGTTGGTCATATGCTATAAGAATTTTAAAAGGAAATTATAACATGTCGCTATAATTGGTAAAGCCCGTGGTTCTGTAATGCACAGTCGTATGTGATGTTTTGAAGGAAGCACCTTCATGGAATCTGGTCTCTGTAAATATAATAGAGATTAGGGATCGAGTATACAGGATTAAATTGATCCATGACTATGATCAATTTATGACAAAAATGAACCGATACACAGTCATGATTAAAAGAGAGTTAAATCATGAAAAACATGAATAATGAATAAAAAATGAAAAATGATATTAATTAAAGTTTAGATTATCATTTGAAATGAAAAGGTACAATGGTTCAAATGAAGGTACACATTGTTTTTAAATTTCACACCAGTTTGAAGATTATATAAATGAGAAAAAGTGGTGAGAAGAAAGTGTCTATGTGGTTCATAAAAGAAGATCTAAAACAGGAGCAGAGTCCAAGATGAAGAACTCTTCGTTATAAGGTGCATGTCAATGTCTAATTGAAGATCAAGAACAGAAGAAGACAAAGAAACAATTATGCAATCTAGAACTTGATAAAGAAGACCATATAAGCAAAGGTTGCAACAGACAAGTAGAAAGTACAACAATGACCGCATGAGTCAATTTCAATGAAGAGTAGAAGAGAATGAATTTCATTATAAACTAAGGGTGGTTGGGTGGTGCAAGGGCAGGTTGGAGACTACAGAGGAGTTGGTGCTTCCTTGTCAGTTGTAGATGACTAAACAGGGGTTCTAAGCCTCCTACTAGTTGGTGCTGGTGAACATAGGGAGTTAGTGCTTCCTTGTCAGTTGTGGTTGACTAAATAGGGGGTCGAAGCCTCCTAATAGTTGGTGTTGGTGAATGAAGGTGTGGGTGCGTCCTTCCAGTTGTAGTTGGTAAATGGGGTGTGGAAGCATCCCTTCAATTATAGCAGAAGAAATATGGGGAATGTCTCTACATCAAGTTGTAGCTTGAAAACAGTTTTGTAAAATAACATTTTATTAATGAGAAAAGTGTTGGTGGTTTTCCCTGTTGGGTTCCACGATAAAATCTTCTATTCATAAGGGTTTGTTGTTCATCATATATTTTTGAATTGAATAATTAATATTTGTGCTTAATATGGATGAAGATAAAAAGAAAAAGTAGGAAATACTGATTCACCCCCCCTCCCTCTCAGTATTACTGGATATTTCATCAATTGGTATCAGAACCAAGGTTTCTTTAAGAACAATCTAACAAACTGAAAGGAAGATCAAATTAAGCACACATGGATGGACAAAATATTTACAATAAGAATGGAACTCCAATACTTAGAAAATAAGAATACATATTTTGGAGTACAATAATGGAATTTCATCTAAAGGCATTGCGAGATGATGTATGGAATTCAATGATCACTAATTATTTCCCACCAAATAGAGTAAGGACTCCACCTCAAAAGAAAGCCAAGAAAATTAACTCAATGGAAATGAATACAATCCTTGATGGATTACCTGATGATATCAAAGAGAAGATAGGTGAATGTAACTTTGCAAAAGAACTCTGGGAAGAATTAAAGGACCTCTATTGAGATGAGAAGTCAGATGAAGAATTTCAACTAGAACAGAGTTCAATCTACAACAATTCTAATGATGAAGAGTTTTTTGAAGAATACTCAGACATTGAAGCAGAATTCAATATGGAAGTTGAGCTTGAAAGTTATTTGAACGAACTGAGAAAATATAAACAAAGGTGTAAACAACTAAATGATCAACTTAAGACTGTTGAAAAATTAAGGAAAGGGACTGAAGCCCTTAATAAATTTCTCAGTCTAAAAAAATCTTCCTCAAGCAAATATGGCCTTGGATATGACCACACATACATAATTAAAGGATCAAGTCCTATTAGTGATATTGATATTGAAGATGACATGTCTAGTGATGATACCTCCAAATAATTTTCTCATCCTCCCAAGAAGATGTATCAAATCAAAAGAGAAGACTCGGCCATCAATAAAGGTAAAGACTCTCCACAATCTTTCGATTGCAATAATGTTGATATTGAATTATCCCCTACAAGTAGATAATAAGATTCAAGTACAATAATAGAATGTTCTGTTACCATCTATCCCATGGAAGAAGAAGAACAAAAACTATCAAAGGCCAAAGAAAAGGTTGATTGGAGTCTCTCTGAATACCTCTATCACCATAATGAATCATACTATAGCTATCTTCATGACTACACTCAAGAATTTCTTGAAAAGAGTCAAAAGCATGTCTTGGAAATAAAGAAAATTCTCAAGGACATTAAAAACATAATATACGAGAAGAACAATCAGTTAGAAGAGAAAGAAGAGGATATCAAGAGACTGAAAAATGAAATCAGTGAAGCAAAAGAAGAAAAGAAGGAAGATGATGTCTCAAGAAAAAACCTTGCAAATCTAAAATAACTAAGAGAAAACTATGTCAATCCTAAAATCCAACTTGAAGAAACCAAAAGGAGAGAAGAGGTAGTAAGGAACCAACTGGACAAAAAATAAGAATCTTGTCATAAGGTGGAAGCATAAGTTGTGAATCTTAGAAAGAAGGTTGAGAAGTTAGACACCAAAATAAAGTTCTTGAAGAACTCCATGACCCTGGATGAGATCTTGGATATTCGTAGATCACCATATGAAAAAACCGGTCATGGCTACAACAAGGAAGAAATTAGTAATCTCAAGAAACCTGATGCAAGTCCTTCATTTGTAAAGAGTGAAGACAGGTCTGATGCAAGTCTTTCTTTTATAATAAGGGAAATCAAGGATGATGTGGGTTCTTCATGTTCAAAGAATAAAAGAAACACTACAAAACTTAGAAGATCATATCAAGGAAGACATCCAGAAGATACTCATACACCTCAAAGCAAGTTTAGAAGAGAGACACCTTCATGGATGAATCAAAGAAGGTATGAGAGTGTCTTTAAAGGTTATTGTTTTTCTTGTAACAAATATGGTCATAAAGCCTTGGATTTTAGGCATCATGGAAGAAAACAATTTGGTAGGTTCAACAACAGTATAATATGTTGGAACTGCAATCATGTTTGACATATTGCTACACATTGCTACAATATGAGATGCTATAGTTGTGGTAGATATGGTCACAAATCCCATTATTGTTGGAACTCAAGAAGACAACCAATAATAAATGGTTCACACAATATGACAACAAGAGTAAATAAGAAGACATGGAAAATAAAATCTGAAGTAGAAAACAAGAAAGATGAGGAAAATATTGTTCTTGAAACTAATGAAGTTAATGATAGGAGTTTGGAGGATGAAACTACCAATAAGGAATATTCTCAAGAAAAGAATAAAGAATCTTCTGGTGCACAAAATAATGATGTTGATGATTAATCTCCAACAGTAGAACAACAAAAAGAATTGAGTAATGATTACATCATAAATATTTCAATCTTAGTTTAATTGGTACACTGAAACTCCTTCTAAAAGAAAAAAAAAAAGGTGATCTTTGTCTAAGAAAGCTACAAGGCTATGCTTAATGAAGAAAATTATCTAATGGATATTCCATCAATTAGTGTTGATATTGGAGGGAAGTTGTAATCACATCAATACTCATATTGAACGGAGGTCAACTTGGGATTTATAGTAGTAAAACTCCTTGTGAGCCCTGTTTTGGAAGAGCTCATTCGATAAAATACTTATAGGTCTTTGGAAGTAAGGGTTACATCAAAAGGCGTGATGCGAATTTTGAAAATGTGATGTTGGATCTGATGAAGGTATCCTTATTGGATATGATTCTACCAAGAAAGAATATAGATGCTACAATCTTAGGCTACATAAGATTGTTGAGAGTATAGATGTCAAGGTGGATGATATAAAAACAAATTGGTATCCTAGTTAGAGATCGATGAGAATCAATGGGTAGATCCAAGAGTTGTTTGAATAATATGAGCTACAATTGCACAGTGTTCCAGTAAAACAATGACATCCATACAAGCAAGATTCTGAGGTACAAAATGATGTACATGACATCCTGTAGAGATAACAAGAAGTTAGTAAATTGACAAGGGATGAAACCTTGTGAGGAAGAGCTACATTTTTAGAAACAAAGGGGGAGATTAGTCAGAAGTAGAGAAAAATCATACTAATAGGGGGAGTCAATCATCTATGACTGGCAGAACATGTCTGTAGGAAGAGTCACCCAAGTTCACTATGGTCAGTAACATAAAGTTACAATTGGTCAGAGAAGTACTTATACAGACAGATCATAGGAAAACAAACCCTTTGCCATTGATGTAAAAGGGGGAGAGAAACTTCATATAAAGGAAAACTTCATATAAAGTAAAACTTCATAAAAGGAAAGCATCAACACAAGGGGATTTTTTGTATATGAAGTTAATGGGTTGACGTCAATGGCAAAGGGGGAGATTGTTGGAAATATTGTCATTGATGTCAACAATCAATGTGATGATCTATTATTAACAATGAATAACCACATATGAGATTGTCATTGATGTCAACAATCAATGTGATGATCTGTTGTTAAATGAAAAATGAGATTGTCATTGATGTCAACAATATATCAGTTAAGCATGAGATGTCAAATAGTGTGCAGAGATCAAAAGAGCGAATAGGAGAAGAAAATAATTGAAATCTCAAAAGTTCTAAAGGAAGAACAGATTGTAGAGATGTCATCGGGATCAGTGAAAATACTGAATAGTTGATCACTGCGCAGAAAATGAGAGAAGCTCAACAGTCGTCTGATTAAGAGTTTGAACATGTTGATCATTTGATACAACACACATCGGTCATTTGAGTGACCGTGGGAAAAGGAATCATACGAGAAGGAACTAAATTTATACACCCTAGCTCGCACAGCAACCATGTTAGAGGGGACTACAGAGAGCCTATGTAAAGAATATATGTGTTGTCAATGTGGGGATATTTACTATCAAGCAGGCTATAAGGTAATTCAAGTCCCAATATCAGGAGCTCCCCCTACTCCTTCAACTTTTGTAGTCAAAAAGGAAGAACCTGTTGTTACACAAGAACTAACTATAGCTATCACACAAGAACCAGCTACAGCTGAAACACAAGAACCAACAGGACCTCCCAAGATTAAGACTGAGCCCTGCATTGCAACAAATGAAGCCCCTGCTTTTGTCAACAAAGCTGTATAGACAATGTCTATGGAGGAATTTACACCTCCCAGCCAGATCAATCTCCACACTTTCATGGAACAATCTACTCAGACCTTACCTCACCTCATTACTTGCAACACTGAAACACAGACTTAGCCATAGGATGAGTAGGCAGTAATACAAAAATGGAAGAAAGAGTATGCTGCAACACAGGCTAAAAGCCTGCAAGAACACAGACAAATCTGGATAAATCATACCGACTCAAATTGGGAAGCCTTAGAGCAGACAAGCCAGGAAACTCGTGCCCTTAAGAAACAAAACAAAGAGTTGAAAGGCAAATTGGCCCTGGTATTTGACTTAGCACAAAAGCTATCGGCCACAAGAAAACCATATTGCAACTGCTCCTTGTTCCTTATGGAGCGACTTACATGGTTTTAGATCAAATCAATTACAGAAGGCAAACCCCATGCAGTACTACACCCAGCAGATTTTGTCAAAACTTTTACAGAAGCATCTGCTAGGGATCAACACCTCATCTATGAGGCGTATTTTCATAATGAGGCCATTCCTGAGAACAGGCAGCTGAACCTTAATCCTCTTGTCGGAGACATCCAGATTCGGGCGTTCACCTCCTTTCTCCACAATCATATTTTGTGGAAAGATGACTTCTTGGCTGCCAAGCACAATGAAGATAACTGCCTTCTCTGGATAAGACCAGAACCACAGAATGTAGCCACCTTTGTCACAGAATATTATCATTTCTTAAAGAAACCAGGGGTGACTGAACATGTTCAGCAGCTATAATCAACAGTGCTCCAGGATTGTCAGCACTTCATCAGATCCATAGAGATTGCTGCCCTCTAGGAAAATAACTTGTTTTGGCAGCAATCCACTGAGAAAAGACAAGAATACAATCCTTTTATCCCCACTAACCTTGAGGTAGCAATCTCCAGGGTACCTAAATACATCCAGTGTGTTCAGCAATGTGCTGAAAGCTGGATAGGGTACCGGTTTTATTTTCCTATCCTCTGGTTGCCAATAGAAAGATATCAAATCCATTATAAGTTGCCTAAGAAGATAGAAACAACAGATTGGCAAAGGTTACAACAGGTCCAAGGGTTCAGAGAGCCAATGGACAGTACCTCCCACAGTTACTACTTGAGTAATTTACATGCTCAGAGTCGGTATTCAGACTCTGATTCAGAGTGAAGTTGCCTGAGGACATGCAACACCTTGAGTTGGGGGGGATGTTAGGACCACACAATGTACCTTTTTTCCCATACATTTTGCCACTATTACACTCTTGATCACTCACATTTAAAATCATACTATCACTTTATCTTATCTTTACAAAGGTATATAACGTCTCTTCTCTTTACTATATGTTTAATCAGTTTTTCATATAATTTCACATAACTCTCGTACTTAACCATTGATTAGAAATGTATAAGTGCTGAAACAGTTCAACTGCAGATTAGCATTTGAGGCCTGTTGCTGAAACAACAATTCACAGAAGCTGTTGCACAGTCCATGGTCGACGATGCTGAAACACAGAAGCTGTTACATAGTCCATGGTCGACGATGTTGAAACACAGAAGTTGTTACACAGTCCATAGTCGACGATGCTGAAACACAGAAGCTATTGTATAGTCTATGGTCAACGATGCTGAAACACAGAAGTTGTTGCTTAGTCTATGGTCGACGATGCTGAAACACAGAAGCTGTTACACAGTCCATGGTCGACGATGCTGAAACACAGAAGTTGTTACATAGTCTATGGTCAACGATGCTGAAACACAAAGGAAGCTGTTACACAGCCCGTGGTCAACAACAACTCACATAGATTGACTACAACAGCTGCACCATGAAGCCAAGCATCAACCATCATTGCTACCTGACAAGTGATGAAATAGTCAGAGCGCAAATCTCATGGCTGAAACAACCCGCAATTTGTGATGCCAAAACAGCATGCAACAGTAGCAACAAAAGAGTTGTTACTCCAACTGTAACAACAACATCTCATTCAACACTTGTAACAGCATTCTGTTGCAGGAGACTAGGATGTCCTATTCCAGTTTAGAAAGTCGATCTGACTAAGAATAGGACTCAGATATACATCTGTAATTTTTGATCAATTGTATCGAAGGGATTCCCTCTTTAAATAAGAGGAAATCATCATTTGAAGGAATCTCCAGTTTTATGTACTAAGAAATCTTCAGAGAGCGGGACGTACTTCATTTTCAGATTGTAATATGATACATTGATAGATGAATAAAAGACCGTTTTGAGCATCCTTATCTAGCCTTTTTGTCTCAAGGGAATCTTGTGAGAAGGGAGGGCCCACCTTCTTCACAAGATTCACCCGTTAGTGTTATAGTGTGTTAGTGTAATTTCTGTTTATGCCTTGATTAACTTTTGTCTTGCTGAAACACTACTTTTAATGAATTATGCTTTGCTGAAACACTACTGAACTCTATCTTGTTAAGAACTTTGTTTTATTGAATGTTACATTGTTTCCACGAAGTTCATAATCATTTTAATTAGCAATCTTGTGTGATGAATTTATGAGGTTGGTAATCAGAGACTGGTACTAAAGGTTCTTGTTTACTGGAAAGGATTAAGGGTCCTGTTCTCTATAGAATTAGTCAACTTTCAATTATTTCCATGAGTGTGCTAATCAGAGACTGGTACTAAAGGTTCCTGCTTACTGGAAGGGATTAAGGGTCATGTTCTCTATAGAATTAGTCATCTTTCAATTATTTCCATGAGTGTGTTAATCAGAGACTGGTATTAAAGTTTCCTACTTACTGGAAGGGATTAAGGGTATTTTTCTCTGTAGAATTAGTCAGCTTTCAATTATTTCCATGAGTGTGCTAATCAGAGACTAGTACTAAAGGTTCCTGCTTACTGGAAGGGATTAAGGGTCTTGTTCTCTGTAGAATTAGTCAGCATTCAATTATTTCTATGAGTGTGCTAATCAGAGACTGGTACTAAAGGTTCCTGCTTACTGGAAGGGATTAAGGGTCATGTTCTCTATTAGATAGAGTTATCCTTCTATGCATTAATGTTTTCATGAAAGTGTGTTAATCATAAATAAGGTGTTGGAGTTCCTGCTTGGGAATAGGGTCCTGTTCTCTGGTTACAGAATAGTTGTTCTTTCCTGTTGCAGATGTTATTTTAATGTAATCCAGGATTCTTTAGATTAATCATCTCTTTAAGCTCTGCAATAGGTAGGTTGCTTTCCTGTAATTCAAGTCAGAACTTCAGTTTATTCAAGGCAAGTGTGATTAATATAGTTTCCTTTACTACAACTCTAGGTTGCTTTTGGAATTGAGCATATATAGTGCGTGGTTATCTTTGAAATAAACAGACTTACCTGGGTTGACAATTTATGTAGCACTTGATTGTTTGAATTAATTAAGCAATTATAGTGACCAACATTTATCATGACCGTACTAGATCTGTTATGATGTTTTCCGCTGTGTAAATGAATTACTGTTGAAAGCTATGGATTGTCTAATTATAAAAGTAACTATATGTTTATTCTGAGAATTAAAATGTATCTCTTTGCTTTTATGCATGTGATTATACAGTTTTGTATGTTTTATATAAAAGTCCATGTACAGATTGGTTAACGAGAGGTTTGAAAGCCTCGGTAGTGAAAAGTGACACTACAGTATCATCCTATGGGAAACCCCCAACTTGGAGCCACTCCAGCTAGGGGAAATGTTTATAACCCTCATTATGTCATCACTATAGGTATGGTTCCCATACAACCTCTTATGAATTACTTTGTAGGAGGATATTACCTTACTGGATAGGGCCATGGTGTATACCAAAACCCTGGTTGGTCTACAATTCCTCAACACCAATATTTCCTGGGAGCATGGGCTCAGATGCCAAAACCCTAACTCCCTTTTTTGGACACACTTAATTTTCCAAATTTTTTGAGATTAATGAATGATTTTGTGCATCATGATCCATCATGGCCCCTATTCCCACCAATATGCATTCGAACATTATAAAATTCTAGGGCAAGACTAGCGAGGATCCGGGTGATCATGTTACTGCTTTTCATCTTTGGTGCTTGTTGAGGAAAAAATATGAAATTATCTTACTCAAACATTTTCAGATCCTGCTTGACTAAAGCAAGATAGACGGGAATATCAACCTATGTTTATAGCCATCAAAATTTATATCCTGATTCACAAGTATTGTTTACAAGTGCTTAGGATTATTTTTAATAAATAAAAGCTTGCTGAAAAAATCATTATTTATGTAATTTTATGAACATATCACATGTTGAAATAAATATAGAGACAAAATTAAAGACACCAAGTCAATAATCAAAATAGATGAGAAATAAAAAAATCATTTATTTCATTCCAATTCATCAAAGAATCGTTCTCTTTAAAAAAATTCCTGAGGAAGTTTTGGACCAAATTCAAACTTAGACATCCCCGATAAAACATACAAAAGGACTTCTGATGGAAAATAAAAAAAACTTAACTTTAAAAGTTGGATCAGCCTGCCATAGATTGTTTCCCACTCGACTATGCACAATAGCCTTTGTTAGTCATGAAATCTAATTCACAAACAGACAAGTCTACATAGACTATCAAGGATAGATCAACACCTCTAAAAAACAAGTGCCTGAATGATGTAATTCATCTCTGAATCTTGTTGTCTACAATAGGACCCTGCTATCATAAAAAGGAATTAGGCTTATAATGAACTAAGGAATGAATGAGAATGGAACTATCTCAACAAAAACTCAAGAGAAAACCTTAGTATGTTTCTCCTTCTATTCACCTCTTGTTCCTCCCTTTCCTTTTTCCTTTAAGCAAATTAGAATTGGTTGAAGTAGTTGAACTAATTCTTCAGTTAGGTTAACTAAAATTCAACCAAATTTTTAGTTAAGGGGGAAAGTAATAAATCATAATAAGGGTTTTTAAATAAATAATAAATAGTAGGTGGGACCCTTTGTGACTCCCTTTAGATTTTAACAATCATAACACAACTAGTTAATCAAACAAAACAACCCTCCTTGTGAATCCCATCATCACATTCATATTTGACAATTTATCTCAATGATAATTGAAATTATTTCCAAAAATATATTACCCATATATCCAAAAAATAGTGTGTTGTCCAAAAATTCAGAAGTCAACTGTTCTCAACAATTAATAAATAAAACTTAAAATCAATATTTTCCAGTATGGGAGGAAATCTTTCCCTTGTTGTTGTTGTCACCTTTTGATCTCTCTGAATTTACCTTAGGTTGTGTGGAGCCTTTAGGACTAATATCACTGATCACGTGAGAGAAATCATCTCTCAAAAGCATGTGGGAGGACACAGATTTATCAAATTCATTTGAGGGTGAGGAAGGGGCAGTAGTGGCCTTTCCTTTTTCAGGGGCATGGTGGGCCTCGGTTTTCAACCTTTTTCTTGCATGGGAAAAATAAATTGGTGAGAGGACAGGGGTGGCTTGGACAATATGATTGATATGCAAGGAAGCAGGTAGGGATAAGTTAGGCCAGCCACGATGTTGGGAGACTGTCGGGTGGACAATCTCTTGCTATCTGTCATTCTTGGGAACTTTAGGTTGCAGTGAGACATGAGGATGCACGGGGATACCAAGGGTCTGTGGGGATTGGAAGGGAGGCATTTCGGGCCTAGGTTGGACCACTCCCTGTCCAATCCAGTTAAAAAACCCAGATTGAAATAGTTTTCCTAACTCTTGTGAGTTTGCATCAAAGTGTAGATAAAATATTGGCCTTCTAGGGCCCATGTTCCCGTTACCTCTCCCTCTATTACCTTTTCCATGAATACCTCTACTGAAAATTCTCATTCTTGTATGCATAATTGTTTAGAAAATAGTTTCTTTAACAACCATGCATGACAACTCTTTTAAAATATGAAATAAAATTTGGCTCAACAACATATCAGAGTCATGCAATCCAATCCATACAAATTGTTTTAATAGTTGTCAATGAGCAGGGGGTAAACAAGGGTTCTGGGATATGTGAGGGGTTGTATTGAGAGAAACTATAATGTAAACCAAATAATATGTCGTTGTAATCCATCCCTGCGATCTTAAACTGTCATAATACAGAGTTTCCTTTAACTGTAATTAAATTTTAGGAATAGGGAGTGTATACTGAATATGGGAAGGTGAGGGGATTGTAATTATCGAAAAGTGAAATAATGGTAGGGGAAAAGAGAGGATATTGTTCAAAAAATTAATTAAGTAATCCATAAAATAGTTATGCATTCAAAACCACTATCTCAACATTAATTAAACAATTAATGTGGCCAATTAAACAATATTGTGTGTTAAAACTTGTTCACTATCCACGTTTAAATATTCAACTCTTTTAATTAACATAGTGTCATCATACTCAAAATCAATATGACCTCCAAACATCCTGTATAAAGAATTATGTTTCCTCTCATTTCTTCCATTTTATATTTAAAAAAAAATCCGATGAACACGTTGTCATTTGTTTTAAATCTATTCAGCATCAAAACCTTATCCATTGTCCATAAATTAATTCCTCAAATCAAACACAGACACAAGCTCTTTCAAAACATGCTTAATTCCATTCCTTTAACCAATTCAACAATTAAATTGCAATGAATCCATACTATAAAAATGTAACCATCTCTGATGGTGCAATAAGACAATTCGATGCACGATATAAATCATACACAATAGACAACCAAGCCACAACTATCAATCTCTAGATTGCAATAATCTCAATCGGGCAATTTAAACACAGAGTAACAACAACCATCACTTCAACTTATACCATGTAGGGAACACACAGACCAATGCATAACGCAAAGAAGCATTTATGTGACTATACATGTCCAATTAAAACATAATGTTGAGTTATCAAGCCAAATGTTATAAAAAAAAGGAGGCAGTGACTATATGCCCATTTACAACTTCTCAAATCAACCAATTAAACCATGTTGATCTATGGAATCAAATGTCACAATAAAAGAATACATCGACTATATACCAATAACAATTTCCAATTTCAACCATGTAATCAACCCGATCAACAGAGATAAGCCAATAATAAAAACCACTAGCAACGCTATTCTACCAACTTATCAAAGTCAACAGATATCCAATAGGGTGTAACTGGTTCAACTTATCAAATTGGGCTCTGAATAACCAAGGGTTCGCTCGTTGGAACCAACACAGGGGGACTGGAGGTTGACCTTGTCAACAGTAGGTGAGAAACCCTTGATACAACAAGGTGGAACCACATGCATTATAACCTTTAGCTTGTATGATAGGGTGGCAGTTCATCCCCAAGTGGGAGACACTATGAACAGAGGAGAAGAGGTCCCTTACTAGCCAGTAAACAACACTGAGAACATGCAGGGAATAACCCTCATGGTTTTCCCCCAAAAGTCGAATAACACTAATATAAATGAAGAGTTTAGGTGATAGAAACCAACCATAAAAAAACCCTTTTGGCATAATAGCCACCATACCAACTGTGCAGATACCAATAGTATAAAACAAGCCCACAACTAGGTGGAGAATGACATGCAGTGACCCAAAGGTGGTTCAAAAATTACATAGCAGCCCCATAACAACAAAACCAATTAGATGTGGTTACAAAGACTAGGAGGAGATGGATAGAAAGTCCATATGCAATGAAAACCCTCCAATGAAAACCCATAGAGACCACAAAGATCCATCATGGCTTCCTTCACACAGAATAGTCAATGAAATCGTGACTTTAGCCATCTAATTTTCCAATTGCAATGAATAACACACAAACAACCATTCCAGACAAACCCCATGAGTTCAAACAGTTTCCAACCTCAAGAAAAACACAAACCAATACATCACTGGGCCAATATTTATTTCATAACAGAGCTATTTCATGGATGGGCGAAAAATCATACCTGTAACCAAATGGCCTTAAAACTTTGAGCTTGGTTGAGCAGTTTCTTCCTTGCCTAAATATTGGAGCTTACCCACAGAAAAAATCAAATGAACAATAGTCAAGCTAGGGTGGCAGCCAGTGGGAGAGGTATGGAGTGACGTGCAGTAAATGCATGTCACCTCCATCCTCTCCTCATCCAATTACGTAGTACACTCCAACCAACAAACATTAATCCATGCCATTAACCCATGCCCCGAGACTTGCATACATTACTTTCCAAGTGCGCCACCCAATCCATACTAACTAATGTCCAAAACCATACTATAACATATATCACATGTGCCTTCATATAATTCAAATCAAATCGTGTAGCCACTAACATTGCTAGTTAGGACTAACATCAACCCCTTTTAAATTTCAATTTCTCATAGTATAGCATAACATAGTATAGTATAGCTCCTCTTTCTTATATTTTTTCATAGGTCCCTTTTCCATTTCTCTTATTTGTTGTTACTAACATGTATCTTGTGGAGGTGTAACAAGTAATGAATCAAGGCGCCAATATCAAACGTAATAATAGTTAACATAAGCCATTATGAAATAGAATTTAGAGTTTAGAGAAACAGAAACAACACATAACATGCATTATCCATCTACCATTTGTCGCAAATCGAACCTGTATTTCATAATAAATCATGTAGAATCCTGTAAGCAGTGTCGAACAATAGCATAAACATCAAATAAGAAATTTTATCTGATCCTTCAATCTACAAGGGGTTCCCACCTACTAGTATTATATATCATTAGCTTAGTTAAAATAGTAGGCTTTAGCAATAATTTGCGGGCAAAAACCTCGTTGCAATTTTTATCGTCAACAAACTGGTGACTCCACAAGGAAATTTGTTTCCAATAGATTAAGAACTCGGAACCATGGTTTTGCAGACAAAGAACAAAAAATCAAGAAGATTTAACTAGGAAGATTATGCAACAAGGGTAAGTGAGCGGATTTAATGGAAAAATGACCGGGAATTTGGGAATAACACATGAAAAATGTTAAGTATGAGGGGCTTTATCCCTGTATGCATAATCATTCAACCGGAACTTGCTCTTTACTTCAAGGATAAAAATTTATGGAATTGCTCTTTTAAATTCTCAAATGGATGAACAAAAGGAGAGCAGAAGCGAAAGATAACCAATTTCTTTATAAGACAGTAGTGAAAGAAGATAACCAATTCAATTTTTCTTTCAGGGGGAACACCATAACAGTTGTGTAATATTGATTTTTATTGACTAACAATATCTTCCAGGAGTGTCACTGTGGTAGAATTGATCCAACATCTTATTATTGACCAAAATCAACTAAAAGATGAAAAAGCAATAAAAATCATGACAGAATTAATATTACAAAATTTAAAACAACGGAAATAAAATGACAGAAATGTAAAAGAAATTGGAAATCTATTAAATGGAAGAAAAAATCAAACTACTGTAAAACATAAATGAAAAACAGAGAGAAAATGAAATAAGAACTAGACTACTAATATACATCAAAATCCAAACAACATTAAAACTTTCCAAGTTGGTTCCACGTAATGTTTCAAGTGAGAACCATTAGTGTTGTAGGAGAACATTCGCTCTTGTAAATATTTTAGAATGAAAGAGTTAGTACCTAGGACAAAATCAATTTTAAAGGACCCAACCATAAATTTTGAAAGTTTGAGACAATTGATAGTCCTTTAGAGTACACTATTAAATAATCAAGATAAACTTGAATAACCTTACCGATCAAATTGTCAAGAGTTATTTGCATAGGTATTTTAAAATCTATACTCATAAAAGATAAGCCAAAAGGCATACGTTCGTAAGTAAAGGTACCCCAATGAGTAGTAAGGGTGGTTTTTCATACATCTTCCCTTTTTACCTTGATTTGATTGTGACCAGAAAAACTGTCAAGTAAGGGCATAATCTGTGACCTTACAACTTGCTACATAATCATTTCCATATTAGGGAGAGGAAAGTGATCTTTTATAATAGCCTAATTGAATGCGAGAAAATTAATGCAAAAGCTAATATGATAACTGATTTTCATAACAGGAACCAATTTGGAAACCCATTCAAGGTACTTGACCAAAAAGGTGATCACATCCTTCAAGAAATTTTCCAACTCCCTTCGAATAGTTGCTTCTAATGTAGGATTGACAGGTCTTTGTTTTTTCCTAACTAGTTTTATGCCTTCCTTGATGGGGATGGCATGTTGTATAAGACCAAGATCAAAACCACGCATATCCTCATAAGAGTAAGAAAAAACATCTTGAAATTCACCAAGCAGCTTGGAAAACTTTATTTCCTTTTCATCAGAACACTCTGCACCTATTTTAACATTATTTGAAGACTCAGGTGTCCCAATGTTCAAGGAGATGGTTTCACCCACCTTACTTTTTGACTCCTCTTTTTTATGTTTCTCTTTATTGCCTACATAACTCGATGAAAATGAACTCTCTAAAGGAGTCAAGCCTTTAGGAATCTTGTTATCTTCTATGGGTATGATTTCCTTGAGCTTATAGGGTTTATTTTGAATGAAAGAACATATGCTATCATCACTAGGGAAGACCTGCTAAGATTCTATATTGTCAGGGATATGTGGACAATATAGGGAATGAAAAGTACAATCAGGTCTATGTGGCAGAAGTTGCCAATTAGGAGAGGCTGCAAAAACAACTAACCGATCAGGCATTGAGTTCAATTCCCTCTTAACATGAGTGATGTTGAAAGATAGTAGGTTCGATATGAGTGCCCAAATAGTTTGGGTGTATCATTTCATCAACTTGTTGCTAGGAGAGAAAATCTTACGTACAATGTTCACAACAAGCTTGGAATATCTAAAAACTAAAAGGTGAACGCCACCAAGATTATAGACTTTTTCAATACCTAATAATAAAGCTTTGAATTCCGTGACATTGTTTGTGCAAGAAAACTCCAACCTGTAAGGAAAATTATGGATTTTTCCTACAGGAGAAATCAATTTCATGCCAATTCTATTACCTTCACTAGAGAATGAACCATCGAAGTGCATGTGCCACATACCATCATCTAAATCAATCTGTTCCAAAGGGATATTATCTTCCTCAGCAAATATGGAATACACCCCTAGGTCCTCTTCGATATAGTTCACATTAGGTTGTGGAACACTTTCTATGTAAGGTGAAATCCTTCCCTCTCTAAGGACTATAATTTTTTTACCATTCTGAGGAATGGATAAATGTGTCTTGTCGAGTGAGAGGTATCCAACCATCAAATATTTCCAATATCTTCCCAAGATGATTGAGTAATTTCTTACTGGCATATCAATTACCTGAATATTAAGGGTTGTCCTTATTTTAGGATGTGTGCACAAAACTAAGGTCACATCTTTAATCTCGCCTATGGTCGTTTTTTGTAGACTATTATAAGAGAGCATGCTCCTAACATTTTCATTTTTACAAGACAAGCCTATCTCCTCCATAATAATCTTCGAACTGCCATCAATGAGGAAACAATGGGTGATCTTATCGATAATCTTTACAGAAATATAAAAAGGGGGATTTTTTACAAGATATCTAAAATTATCTACACCTACTTTATTTACAGACGAATCCTCTTCATTTACCTCTTCAGAGAGGTTGGCTACAACAAAATATTTTCCTTACATGAATTATTTTAGATGCCTCTATTGTTCAGGCATGGAAACCATGTCCAAGAGGGTGGCATCTGCTTTGATGTTGTCCAAATGATTCAGAATATTGCATTTGGAAGAGGGGAGAGGGGAAGTTATTCCTTGACTGTCAGGAACCTAGGAACCTGAACCATAGTGGTTGGTGATGATGAGCTCAGTCTAGAAGAATTGCGAGGAGGTTCAAATTTTCCCTTGGGAGCATAGGATTTGTTCCTAGTATTGATGATCATGACATCTTCTGGCTCTACAAAATCTAGGACAATGATGGTAGTTTCTTGTCTTTTACCAAAGATCTTATCTATGGAACTCTTCCTTACCTCACATGTGGCTTCCTCGTGGTTTTCCTCACAAAAGTTACACCAAATTCAAGGAAAGATAGCTTTAGGCTGAAAATTATTTTCAATTTGATTTCTAAAGGGGGTTGCAGAAGAGGATGAATCTCCATCGGTGAGAGGGGAGACATTTCCCTTCTTCTCATATGCTATCATATGATTGTTCATATCTTGTACTAGTTGTAATATGGTGGACATGTCTATCAGTCTAACTGATTCTCCCCAGGGAAGACATGCTATTTTGAATTGTTCTTCAGACTCTAAACAAGTATGCAAGGTGGAACTGAGGTTATCAATGGATTTTTCATCAAGCCTATGACGATAGGGGGAAGGTAATGCATTGTAGTAATGCATGAAAGTGGCTTGGTTTTGAGGTCGAATGAGTTTAGGGATTTGATTTTATAACTTAGTGAAACACAAGTTGAAGGACATGATGGTTTCATCATCCTTATAAGCAATGTTATTGTACTCCCGTAACTGTTCATCTTTTGAATTGCCCATAGGTGTATCTGAACCATAAACTAACTCCTCCCAAGTAGACATAATATTAGGAGGAAGGTCAAAGAAATCGGCCATGGCCTTTCCTTCCAAGGAATTGACAAATAAGTGCATGCAAGTATCGTTGTCATTGTCTCCTATGTTGTGACAAGAATTAGAAAATGCCACCAGGTGTTCGCTTGTAGTGACAGAGTTATTTCCCAAAAACCTAGGGAGATTCTCTTTGAATTTAGGAAGTGGACGAGTGGTAGGTGCTAGGTTAAGAGAAGAGGACACATGCCATGGTGTGGTTATGGCGTCTTCTTCAAACTGAAAAAACCCATACATTTTAATGACTTTGGTGGGATTTGTGGTATATTGGACAAGGATATGGTGGCTATATAAGCTACCAATCACTGATGAAGTTGAATACTAAGAGGAGGAAGCACTTCTAGAGCCACCACTAGATTCCATATTGTGGATGATAGGTGAGGGAGAGAAAGATGAACTGGATGAATCAGACAAAGTTCTCCTTAGATAACTTTGTTGGGTTGATAACACAAAGTTCCTTCTTCCTATTTCAGCAATAGGATTAATTTCAGGTGATAAGCCTCTTCTTCTTCTAGAAACATGAGAGTCTAAGGACATGAAAGTAAGGCCAAAACTGAAGGGACAAGAAGGTTACTATTGATTTCTGGGCTGTCTATGTCTAGCTTCCCAACGTTTTTGGGCACTAATATCTCGTTCAATTTCTTCCCATGAATTATTAAAATCATCATGAGTATTGGCGGTCTCTAAAATGGTGTTGAAAAAATTCAAAGCAATGCTGGTCTGATCTTGAAGACTGGGCTCAATATTGGGTTTCCTTGCAACAAACACAGTCATTAAGAAATAAAATAGTCAAATAACCAATATTAGAAAAAAAAAGATGTATTCGATGCTAATCAAGAATAAAAATTAACCAGAGAGCTATTGAAGATTTCCCAAGTATGGTCACCAAATAAATGTTGAGGAAAAGATATGAAATGATCTTACTCAAACATTTTCAGATCCTTCTTGGCTAAAGCAAGATAGATGGGAATATCACCCTATGTTTATAGCCATTAAAATTGATATCCTAATTCACAAGTATTGTTTACAAGTGCTTATGATGTTTTTTTATAAATAAAAGCTTTCTGAAAAAATCATTATTTATGTAATTTTCTAAACATATCAGATGATGAAATAAATATAGAGGCAGAAGTAAATACACCAAGTCAATAATCAAAATATATGAGACATAAATAAATCCTTTATTTCATTCCAATTCATCAAAGAATCGTTTACTTTACAAAATTTCCTAAGGAATTTTTGGAACAAAGTCAAACTTAGACGTCCTCGATAAAACATACAAAAGGACTTCTAACATAAAATAAAAAAACTGAACTTCAAAATATGGATCAGCTTGCCACAAATTGTTTCCCACTCGACTCTGCACAATAGCCTTTGTCAGTCATGAAATCTAATTCACAAACAGACAAGTCTACATGGACTATCAAATATAGATCAACACCTCTGAAAAACAAGTGTCTGGATGATGTAATTCAACCCTGAATCTTGTTGTCTACAATAGGACACTGCTATCATAAAAAAGAATTAGGCTTATAATGAATTAAGGAATGAATGAAAACTGAACTATCTCAACAAAAACTCAAGAGAAAACCTTAGTATGCTTCTCCTTATATTCTCCTCTGGTTCCTTTCTTTCCTTTTGCCTTTAAGCAAATTAGAATTGGTTGAAGTAGTTGAACTACTTCCTTAGTTAATTTAAATAAAACTCAACCAACTTTTTAGTTAAAGGGGGAAGTAATATATCATAATACGAGTTTTTAAATAAAGAACAACTAGTAGGTGGGACCCTTTGTGACTCCCTTTAGCTTTTAACAACCATAACACAACTAGTTAATCAAACAAAACATCCTTCCTTGTGACTCACATCATCACATTCATATTTGACAATTTATCTCAATGATAAATGAAATTATTTCCAAAAATATATTACCCATATATCCAAAAAATAGTGTTCTTTCCAAAAATTCAGAAGTCAGTTGTTCTCAACAATTAATAAATAAAACTTAAAATCCATATTTTACACTCTGGGAGGAAATATTTCCCTTGTTGTTGTTGTCACCTTTTGATCTCTCTAATTTGTCACGTGAGAGAAATCATCTATCAAATATATGCAGGAGGAAAAGGATTCATCAAAGTCATTTGAGGGTGAGGAAGGGGTAGCAGTGGCTTTTCCTTTGTAAGGGGCATGGTGGACCTTGGTTTTCAACCTTTTGCTTGCATGGGAAGACTGAACTGGTGAGTGGACACGGGTGTCTTGGAAAATCTGATTGATAGGCGGGGGATCAGGTAGGGACAAGTTAGGCCAGCCACGATGTTGGCAGACTGTCGGGTGCACAATCTCTTGCCATCCGTCGTTCTCGGGAACTTCATGATGTAGTGATACTTGAGGATGCACAGGGATACCAGGGGCCTGTGGGGCTTGGAAAGCAGGCCTTTCGGTCCTAGGTTGGACCACTCCCTACCCAATATAGTTAAAAAACCCATCTTAAAATGGCTAGCCTAACTCTTGTGAGTCTACATCAAAGTGTATAGAGAATCTTGGCCTTCTAGGGCCCCTGTTCCAATTACCTCCCCCTTGATTACCTCTGCCATGACTACCTCTAATAAAAAATCTCATTCATGTATGCATAATTGGTTAGAAAATAGTTTCTTTAACAACCATAGATGACAACTCTTTTAAAATATGAAATAAAATTTGGCTTAGCAACATATCAGACTCATGCAATCCAATCCATACAAATTGTTTTAATAGTTGTCAATGAGCAGTGGGTGAACAAGGGTTCTGAGATATGTGAGGGGTCATATTGATCGAAAAATGTTTAAAATGAGGGGGAAAAGGATCATGATTAATGCTCACAGACAACAAACAATCAACTGTAATATAAAAAAAAAGAATATATCATTGTAATCCATCCCTGCGAACTTAAACTATCATAATACAAAGTTTCCTTTAACTATAATTAAATCTTAGGAATAGGGAGTGGATAATGAATATGGGAAGGTGAGGGGATTGTAATTAGCGAAAAGTGAAATAATGGTAGGGGAAAAGAGAGGATACTGTTCGAAAAACTAATTAAGTAATCCATAAAACAATTTTTCATTCAAAACCTTTATCCCGTCATTAATTAAAAAATTATTGTGGCCAATTAAAAAATGTTGTGTGTTAAAACTTGTTCACTGTCCACGTTTAAATATTCAACCCTTTTAATTAACATAGTTTCATCATACTCAAAATCAATATGACCTCCAAACATCCTGTATAAATAATTTTGTTTCCTCTCATTTCTTCCATTTTATATTGAAACAAAAATCCAATGAACACACTGTCATTTGTTTCAACTTTGTTCAGCGTCAAAACATTATCCATTGTCCATAAATTAATTCCTGAAATCAAACACAAACACAAGCTCTTTCAAAATGTGTATGATTCCATTCCTTTAACCAATTCAACAATTAAATTGCAACGAAGCCATTCTATTATAAAAATGTGTCAATCTCTGACAGTGCAATAAGACAATTCGATGCATGATATAAATCATACACAATAGACATCCAAGCCACAACTATCAATCTCTAAATTGAAAAAATATCGATCAAGCAATTTAAACACACAGTAAAAGAAACCATCACTTCAACTTATACTGTGTTGTAGGAAACACACAAACCAACACATAACACAGAATCATTTATGTGACTGTACATGTCCAATTAAAACATAATTTTGAGTTATCAATCCAACTGTTGTAAAATAAGGAGGTAGTGACTATATTCCCATTTACAACTTCTCAAATCAACCAATTAAACCATGATGAGATATTGAATCAATTGTCACAATAAAAGAATGCACCGACAATATACCAATAACCATTTCCATTTTCAACCTTGTAATCAACCCAATCAACAGAGACAAACCAATAATCAAAACCATTGTCAACGTTATTCTACCAACTTATGACAGTCAACAAGATATCCAATAGGGTGTAACTGGTTCAACTTATCAAAATTGGGCTCTGAATAACCAAGGGTTCACTCGGTGGAGCCAACATAGGGGGATTGGAGGTCGACCTTATCGACAGTAGGTGAGCAACCCTTAGGACAACAAGGTGGAACCACATGCATTATAACCTTTATCTTGTTTGATAGGGTGACAACTTGTCCCTAGGTTCGAGAGACTATGAATAGAGGAGTAGAGATCCCTTGCTGGCTAGTAAACAACACTAAGAACACGCAGGGCATAACCCTCATGGTTTTTCCCCAAAAGTTGAATAACGTTGATATAAATGCATAGCTCAGGTGATACCAACCAACCCTAAATAAATCCTCTTGGCATAATAGCCACCATAACCAACTGCACAGATACCGATAGCATAAAACGAGCCAACGACCAAGTGGAGAATGACATGCAGTGACCCAAAGGTGGTTCAAATATTACACAGCAACCCCATAACAACAAAAACAATCGGGTGTGGTTACAAAGACTGGGAGGAGACAACCAACAAGTCCATATGGAATGAAAACCCTCCAACAAAAACCCATAGAGACCACAGAGAGCCATCACGGCTTCCTTCACATAGAATAGTCAATGAAATCATGACTTCAACCATCCAATCTTCCAATTGCAACGAATAAAACACAAACAACCATTCCATAGAAACCCCAGGGGTTTACACAGTTTCCAGCCTCAAGAAAAAAACAAGCCAATACATCACTGAACCAACATTTATTTCATAATAGAGCGAGTTTATGGATGGGAGAAAAAACATACCTGTAGCCAAATGGCCTTAAAAATGCGATCTTGGTCAAGCAGTTTCTTCCTTTCTTGAATATAGGAGCTTACCCACAGTGAGAATCAAATGAAGAATATCCAAGCTAGGGTGACAATGAGTGGGAGAGGTATGGAGTGACATGTAGTAAATTCATTTCGCCTCCATCCTCTCCTCATTCAATTATGTAGTACACTCCAGCCAGCCAACATGAATCCATGTCATTAACCCATGCCTCGATACTTGCATACATTACTTGACAAGTGCACCACCTAATCCATACTAATTAATGTCTAAGACTATACTATAACATATATCACATGTGGCTTGATATAATTCAAATCAAATCATGTAGCCACTAACATTGCTAGTTAGGACTAACATCAACCCCTTTTAAAATTTAATTTCTCATAGTATAGCATAACATAGTATAGTATAGCTCCTCTTTCTTGGATTTTTTCATAGGTCCCTTTTCCATTGCTCTTATTTTTTGTTACTAACATGTATCTTGTGTAGGTGTAACAAGTAATGAATCAAGGTGCCAATATCAAAGTTAATAATAGTTAACATAAGCCATCATGGAAAAGAATTTAGAGTCTAGAGGAACAAAACCAACACATAACATGCATTATCCATCTACCATTTGTCGCAAATAGAACTAGTATTTCATCATAAATGATGCAGGCGCACCCTCGGGGGCACGTCTGCACATAGGACCTTCTACTTTCTTCCTGTCCCGAAGAACTCAAAGGTTCTCTATTTCCCTATCGGGAAATATTTCACTCACATTAATCTCTTCAGGGACTCCCATCCTTCTATCGGGGTTCCCACTATCGGAGTTTTGACACCCATGATATTCTGGCAACTTGAATCACCGACCTCCGATCTCTGATGCGCTCCTTTTGTTGCCTTAGCCCGACTTGGCTAAGCCTTTAGTCCACACGACCGGCTCCTATATGACCATAGTTGTGACTCCCGTCGGGGTTTTGGGGTTTGTGATGTCAAAATACTCGTGTCTCCAAGACTCATGACGTGCCTTTTTCCACGATAGCCCTCTGGCTATAGGCTTCGAGCCATAGGACCGTTAACCTGTGACCACGGTCTTATCTCTTATCAGGGTTGGGGATTTCACATTTCAAAATGAACTAAACCTCCTATCAACAGGATCCCCGATTTCCCGATGCACCGATTCTCGATTTGACGTCACCAGGAAGCCTTTCCTCCGTAACCAAAATCAATGGTAGTGAGAAGTCGCTGAGATCAATGGCTCCAGATCTTCCTTGGAGTTTCGCGGCTTCTAGTGTTGAGATTCCTTGATCTTTGATTTTCCCGATCTCACTTATGTCGATTTCCCGATCACTTAGATCTCGGCCACGCATCCTCTAGGATGGACGGTTCTCGCTGCTCCTCACTATTTTGTGATTCATGAAACCTAAGTGCATAGACACTTTGTCATCGGGATCCCCAATTTTTCGATCTCCGACTCTCACTGGATTCCTGACACCTGTCCTCCACTAGCTCCGACTATGGACCACACAACTCTCCTGTCGGAATTTCACGTATCGCAAATCCAAACTGCAAGGGTTTCTTTCCTTTGAAATCCCCGATGCTCCAAACTCTGACTCTTCTGGATCTAATGACACGAGTCCTCCACAATGAACGGTTCTGGTCTTGTCGGGATATCGCGGATCGTGATTTCAAGTGGCAAGATTTCACTGTCTTTGAAAACCCTGATTTTTCGATATGTACTCGGATCCAATGACCCTCGTGGTTCAAATCGATGACTCCACCCCTCCTGAGCTTGAAACCCTTTGGACATTCTCGCTATAACCTCCTTGCACCTCCATGAGATCCAATGGCCCACGGGACTTCGTGAAATCTCTTCAAGGGATTTCGTCCGTCTATTCCTCCTTTCATAAATCCATGGGATGACTGAATGTCTCTTTACGAGACTGGCTCGCCTACTCGCCAACCTACGGAATTCTTGTAACTTTAAGTCACACTTGCCAATGCTAATCTTTAGTGGCTCAGAGGCCTATTCTTCTTGAGATTTTCATAGTTAATCCATCTCTTAGAAAGAGAGAACTCTTTGCACGCACTCCTTGCGGCAACCCTTCAACCTCGGCTGAATGTTGAAGTCTTTGACTCTGCGCACACCTGTAGCAGTAG
This sequence comes from Picea mariana, assembly GCA_032191745.1. Lineage (NCBI taxonomy): Eukaryota > Viridiplantae > Streptophyta > Pinopsida > Pinales > Pinaceae > Picea > Picea mariana. The sequence continues at coordinate 25,550 of JASDQU010244602.1, forward strand.
TCTTCCAATACTCTGCTCAGAATCGCAACTCTGAGATTTAGCTTGGCCTGCGTCCTCCTTGCATGGCACAGTACCTAATTTCACCTTCGAGGAAATGAGAACAAAAGTTAACTCTAGTTGAACCCTTCTGTCAATGCACTCTTTGCGGACAATTCAACTGCACTCCTTGCAGGAATCCTCTTCACTCAATTAGAGAAACAATTGAAACTCATCTTATTCACCCTCTTAGACTTCAATCTCAACACATGAAATCATACACACAGCATGACAGCAAATGCATAACCAAGAGTAAATACTCATAAGCAGAGCATTCAACACACATACACAGAGAATAACACAACAACCATGAATCTGAATCAATTTCTTCTATTAATTCAAGATCTGTACATGGATGTTCTTCTACAGTTCTCTGCTTCTCTCTTATGCTCTGGATTCTTCTAACTCTTCTTGGACTATTTTTACAATATACAATGAGGGTGTTTATATCCATTCTCCCTCTTTCTTCTAGAACTGTCTAATCTAATATTCAATTCTACCTACCTACATTTACTACTATAAATGCCTCTGTCTATCTCAGACGAGAGCGGGGCACTTAAGGTCTGATTACATTTTACCAAGGTGCCTTCATTAAATGATCTGATTTGTGTTTGGCACATCAAATTCAAGGGAAAATTTTTAAAACTTGCGCTGGACGTCGTCCAGCTATCTTCTGCTTCCACGTTGGCTCGCTTGACGTGTTTGCGATGCTCCTGCATCATACTCCTCAGCTTGAAAACATTCATGGGCTCCTGTCCATGAGCTCCTGCACGGTCTATACATGCTTCTGAACCTTTGCTTCAGTCTCCCAGCTGGCATATTCCACTGGATGGCCTTTCCACTTGACCAAATATTCAAAATATTCCTTCCTTCTGGTTTTCTTACCCACTCTCTTGTCCAGTATGCATTCCATCTGTGGCTTCTCAGCAACTGGCATCTGCTTCACCCACTGGATCACTAGTTGCTCATCACTTTCTGTTCCTGCTTCATCAGCTTTATATGGATATAAATATGAAAAATTAAATATCGGAGATATTCCGATGCCATCCGGCAACTCGATCTCATAAGAATTCTCTCCGAATTTTCTTAAGATCTTACATGGCCCGATTTTCTTCATCTTTAGCTTATTATATGTTCCTCTCAGGAACCTTTCTTTCCTCAGATGTGCCAGAACCAGATCACCAACTTCAAACTGAAGTTGCCTCCGATGTTGATCTATTCTGTGTTTGTATTCCTGACTTGACTTCAATAGACACTCCTTCACCTGGCTGTGAAGTTCCTTCATCGCTTCAGCGAATTCTTCTGCACTAGCACTGCTAGTAGCAGTCTGTTCTGAATCCCTTAATTCAGAAACTCCCCTCGGCTGCATTCCATAGAAAATCTGAAATGGACTTCGGCCTGTGCTCCTATTCACTGAGTCGTTCTATGCGAACTCTGCCTGTGGTAATATATTGTCCCAACTGTTATGGTGCTCTGTCACCAAGCTTCTCAACAAGTCTCTTAGACTTCTGTTGACCACTTTTGTCTTTCCATCCGTCAGAGGATAATAAACTGAACTAAACATCAAGTTAGTCCCCAGCTTCTTCCATAACTTCTTCCAGAAGTGTCCCATGAATTTCGTGTCCCTATCCGAAACTATAGTTTTCGGTAATCCATGAAGTCGAATGACCTCCTTGAAAAACAAATTTGCAATGTGAATCGCATCACTGGTTTTCTGGCATGGGATAAAATGTGCCATTTTAGAAAACCTGTCCACTACTACAAAGATGGAATCAAATCCTCTTTGCATTCTTGGCAATCCCAATATGAAATCCATGCTTATCGCCTCCCATGGCCTCTCTGGTATGGGCAATGGCTGATAAAATCCTGCATTCTGCTTCCTTCCCTTTGAATGCTGGCAAACTCTACACCTGTCTACAAATATCTTGACATCTTCTCTCATTCCCGGCCAAAAGTATGATTTTCTCAGCTTCGCGAATGTTTTTTCATGGCCAAAATGTCCTGCTAATCCACCACTGTGCTTCTCTTTCAACAGGTTCTCCCTCATGGAGCAATTTGGAATACACAATTGGTTGCCTCGGAACATCAATCCTTCCTGGATCATGTACTCTATCCACTGGCTTCTGTCTCTGAGAATCGGATTCTCAGCCGCTTCATATGCTTCTGAAAAATCTGCATCACCTGCGTACATGTCCCTGATATTTTCAAAACCCAATGTTTTGACTCGGAACTCCTGCAACAGCAAGCATTTCTTGCTCAAAGCATCAGCCACTTTGTTAGCTGTACCAGAAATATGCTTAGTTACAAAAGTGAAATTTTTCATGTATTCAACCCATTTAACATGCCTCTGATTCAACTTTTCCTATTGAGTTACAAACTGTAATGCATGGTTATCACTATACAAAACAAATTCCTTTGGAATCAAATAATGCCTCCATTTTTTCAATGCCTAGATGATGGCATAGAATTCCTCATCATACGTGGAGTACTTTTCTTTTGCCTCATTCATCTTCTCGTTGAAATATGCAATCGTCCTGTCTTCCTAGCTCAATATTGCTCCTATGGAAAACCCCCTGGCATCACATTTTACCTGAAATGTTTTCTAAAAAATACGGCAACACCAAAACTGGTTGTTCTGTGATCTTCTGCTTAAACAGATTGAAGCTCTTCTCAGCCTCTGTTGTCCAGTGAAAAGATTTATTCCGCTTATTCACTGTATCCATCATTGCTGCACTAATTCCACTGAAATTTCTGATGAATTTTCGGTAGAAACTAGCTAACCCATGAAAACTTCTTACCTCAAAAATATTTCTCGGTGATGGACAATTCTTGATCACTTCCACTTTATCCGGATCCATCCTTAGCTCATTCGCCGAAATAACAAAACCCAAGTAAATGAGCTCTGTCTTAATGAATGAAAACTTCTTCATGTTAATCAACAGCTTCTCCTTCTGTAGCTTCTTAATCAAAATGGCCAAATGCTTCAGATGTTCATCCTTTGTCTTGCTGAAAACCAATATGTCATCCAGATACACGATGAAAAATTTCCTGATGAAATCTTTCAGGACTTCATTCATCAACCTCATAAAGGTACTTGGTGCATTCGTCAAGCCAAACGGCATGACAAGCCATTCATACAAACCTTCATTTGTCTTGAATGCTATCTTTCACTCATCACCTTCTCTCATGCGAATCTGGTGATATCCACTCTTCAAATCTATCTTTCAAAAAAAAAAATCTCCACTTAAGCAATCCATCAAATCATCCATTCTCGGAAATGGAAATCTATACATGATAGTTATCTTGTTGATAGCTCTTGAATCAATGCGCATCCTCCAGCCTCCGTCTTTCTTCGGACTGAGTACTGTCGGAACAGCACATGGACTCAAGCTTTCTCTAACCAAACCTTTGTCCAACAACTCCTGGACCTGTCTTTTAACTTCTTCATTCTCCTGCGGCGTCAACCTATACGCGGCCTTGTTTGGTAAACTAGCTCCTGGTATGAGATCAATATGATGACTCACACTCCTCATCGGTGGTAACAAACAAGGTAATTCATCCACTACAATATCAGCGAACTCTTCCAGCACTTCCTGAACTTCTTCTGGCAAATCGTCCACTCTTGTGCTAGTCAAAACAATTCTTGGTTTTCTGACCACAAAGAATTGTGGATCCTCCTTCTTCTTAACTTCTGTAAGAAGTTCCTTCCCACTCATGAGAAGTACTGTGTTGCTTACCTTCGGTTTCACTTCTTTATCCTCAATTGGATGCAACATGTGGGTTCTCCCATTCTTCTTCAGGGTATATGTGTTCATCCTCCCATCATGAATGACATTTCTATCATATTGCCATGGTCTACCCAGAAATAGATGACAAACATCCGTAGGAATAACATCACAGAGTACTTTATCATTATATCCTCCTATTTTGAATTCAACTAAACACTATTTAGTGACATTTACCTGATGTCCCTTCTGTAGCCATGAAACTTTGTATGGATTCGGGTGATCAGTTGTCTCCAGCTCCATCTTTTCTACAATCTCGATTGAAACAAGATTATCTGTGCTTCCGCTGTCCACAATGACCTTGCATACCCTATCCTTAGTCTTGCAAACAGTCCTAAAAAGATTGCTCCTCTACGTTGTATTCTCCATCTCCTTCTCTAGTGTCAAAAGGACTTTCCGCATCACCAGTGACCTTCCTCCTTCAGCATATTCTACCTCAATATCTCACCTCTATGCCTCGACGATGTGAGTCTCTCCAGTTTCTTTCTTTTTCTCTCTGTGCCCATTCTTTCCACATGTGAAGCATCTAATTACTCCACCTCTTCCTCTTCCTCTACCTCTAGTATGAGGAAACCTATTATTATCAGCATATCCTCCTCTGTGTTCATTATGTTGTCCTCGTGGTTCAACATATGGCCCCTTCTGTGAGGTTCCACCTCTTTCAACTTTTCCCTGAGGCTTCTTCCATTCCTCCTTGGGCTTTTGGTATTTATCCTAGGCGACTGCTTTGCCTCTAGGTTGGCTTTTTCCATGGCCCCTCTGACTTTGTTTACGGTTCATCTTCTCCTTAGATTTCAGAGCCATTTGGTAAGCATCCTCCACCATTCGAATGGTTGCCATACTTATTTCATCCTGAATTTCATACCTCAGGCCATTCATATACCTGGACACCTTTTCGTCATTGCTTTCGCGATGACCTGCCTTGATATTCAACCTATAAAATTCCTTAGTATACTCCTTCACTGTCATCAGCTTCTGTCTCAGGTTCTACATCCTCCTGAACAGAGAAATTTGATAATCCCTGGGAATGAATTTTGCCTTCATCTTTGCAATCATCCTGTCCCAACTCTTAATTTTTTGCTTGCCTTGGCAACGCCTGTCAGCTTGTAGTTCATCCCACCATAAGGTTGCATGTCCTTTTAATCTCATGAAGGCATGCCTGACCTTCTTGTCCTCTTCAATATCTTCATAGTCGAAGTACGTGTCTAGAGCTCTAATCTAATCTAGCAGCTCTTCCCCATCCAGATTTCCCTCATAAACTGGAATGTCCATTTTTAACTTTGTACTCATTCTTGCAACAGCTTTAAGTAAGCGTTCACTCGCTGCATCTTCCACTGGGATTTCTTCTTCTTCATGTCTAGCATCATCTTCATTTTCGGATTCACTGATATCTCCTGCATCATCTTTGCGCCTTTCTCTTATCTCCATGTCCTCCATTCTGGCACGAAGATTTCTCTCTCCATGTATGGATTCTGCACTTGCCTACCTCTTTCTCTAGACAATTCCCTTTCCTCCTCTGGATCCGATGATTGTCTACCTCTTCTCCTTGGTGGCATGGTAAATTTTCCTTGTCCTCTGCTACATAAAGCAAAGAAGCTTTTCGAAGCTCTGATACCACTTGACGTGTGTATCAGAGCGAGTTCTTGTCAGTATATTTCAGGCAGGAAGAGGCAGACGAGGAAAGAACTCTGAATACAAAAAATCAAAGAAGCTTTTCTAAGCTATGATACCACTTGACGCAGGTGCACCCTCGGGGTCACGTCTGTACACAGGACCTTATACTTCCTTCCTGGCCCAAAGAACTCAAAGGTTCTCTATTTCCCTATCGGGAAATATTTCACCAACACTAATCTCTTCAGGGACTCCCCTCCTTCTATCGGGGTTCCCACTATCGCAGTTTTGACACCCACGATGTTCTGGCAACTTGAATCACTAACCTCTAATCTTCGATGCGCTCCTTTTGTTGCCTTAGCCCCACTTGGCTAAGCCTTTAGTCCACACAACCGGCTCCTATACGACCATAGTTGTGACTCCCGTCAGGGTTTTAGGGTTTGTGATGTCGAAATACTCGTGTCTCCAAGATTCGCGATGCGCCTTTTTCCAGGATAGCCCTCCGGCTATAGGCTTCGAACCATAGGACCGATAACCTGCGACCACGGTCTTATCTCTTATCAGGGTTCAGGATTTCGCATGTCAAAATGCACTAAACCTCCTATCAACAGGATCCCCGATTTCTCGATGCACCGATTCTCAATTTGACGTCACCAGGAAGCCTTTCCTCCGTAACCAAAATCAACAGTGGTGCGTAGTCACTGAGATCAACGGCTCTAGATATTCCTCAGGGTTTCACGGCTTCTAGTGTCGAGATTCCTTGATCTTTGATTTTCTCGATCTCACTAATGCCGATTTCCCAATCACTTAGATCTCGGCCACGCATCCTCTAGGATGGACGGTTCTCGCTGCTCCTCGCTATTTCACAATTCACGAAACCAAAGTGCATAGACTCTTTGTCACCGGGATCCCCGATTTCCTGATCTCTGACTCTCGCCGGATTCCTAACACCTGTCCTCCACTAGCTCCGACTGTGGACCACACAACTCTCCCGTCAGAATTTCGCGTATCGCGAATCCGAACTGCAAGGGTTTCTTTCCTTCGAAATCCCCGATGCTCCGAACTCTGACTCTTCTGGATCTACTGACATGCGTCCTCCACAATGAATGGTTCTGGTCTTGTCGAGATATCACGGATCATGATTTCAAGCGGCAAGATTTCTCTGTCTTTGAAAACCCAGATTTTCCGATATGTACTCGGATCCAACGACCCTCGTGGTTCAAATCAACGGCTCCACCCGTCCTGAGCTTGGAACCCTTTGGACGTTCTCACCGTAACCTCCTTGCACCTCTGTGAGATCCAATGGCCCACGGGACTTCGCGAAATCTCTTCCAAGGATTTTGTCCATCCGTTCCTCCTTTCGTAAATCCACGGGATGACTGAATGTCTCTTTACAAGACTGGCTCGCCTACTCGCCAACCTACAGTGTTCTTGCAACTTTAAGTCACACTTGCCAATGCTGATCTTCAGCGGCTCAAAGGCCTATCCTTCCTGAGCTTTTCACAGTTAATCCGTCTCTTAGAAAGAGAGAACTCTTTGCACGCACTCCTTGCGGAAACCCTTCAAGCTCAGCTGAATGTTGAAGTCTTTGACTCTGTGCACACCTGTAGCAGTAGTCTTCCAATACTCTGCTCTGAATCACAACTCTAATACTTAGCTTGGTCTGCATCCTCCTTGCGCGGCACTGTACCTAATTTCACCTTCGAGGAAATGAGAACAAAAGTTAACTCTAGTTGAACCCTTCTGTCAATGCACTCCTTGCGGACAATTCAACTACACTCCTTGCAGAAATCCTCTTGGCTCAATTAGAGAAACAATTGAAACTCATCTTATTCACCCTCTTAGTCTTCAATCTCAACACATGAAATCATACACACAGCATGACAGCAAATGCATAACCAAGAGTAAATACTCATAAGCATAGCATTCAACACACATACACAGAGAATAACACAACAACCATGAATATGAATCAATTTCTTCTATTAATTCAAGATATGTACATGGATGTTCTTCTACAGTTCTCTGCTTCTCTCCTATGCTCTGGATTCTTCTAACTCTTCTTGGACTATTTTTACAATATACAATGAGGGTGTCTATATCCGTTCTCCCTCTTTCTTCTAGAACTGTCTAATCTAATATTCAATTCTACCTACCTACATTTACTACTATAAATGCCTCTGTCTATCTCAGATGAGAGCGGGGCGCTCAAGGTCTGATTACATTTTACCAAGGTGCCTTCATTAAATGATCTCATTTATGTTTGGCGCATCAGCTTCAAGGGAAAATTTTCAAATCTTGCGTTAGACGTCGTCCAGCTGTCTTCCGCTTCCACGTAGCCTCGCTTGACGTGTTGGCGATGCTCCTGCATCAATAAATCATGTAGAATCCTATAAGCAGTGTTGAACAACATCATAAACATCAAATAATAAATATTATTTGATCCTCCAATCTACAAGGGGTTCCCACCTACTAGTATTATATATCATTAGCTTAGTTTAAATAGTAGGCTTTAGCAATAATATGCGGGCAAAAACCTCATTGCGATTTTTATCGTCAACAGTGTTCATCCAATTCTCTTAATGATTATTCTATTTATTTGAGACTATTTCAATGCACCCTCATGGGGGTTGCAGTGAAATGGTACATTGAGATGCCAAGGGGAACCTACAGAAATTTTAATCAGATGGTTTTGGTATTTCTCAACCACTTCTAGTTGTCGGTTAGTTATGATGTCGGCATAGAACTTTTTTTTACCTTCCCCCAAGATAAGGTCACACATATCTCAAACCATATCCAAGAGTGGCATAGATGGAAGAGTTTATTAAAGCCTACATTCCTTTAGAGTTCCTGTTGGAATGGTTCCTTAAGTATTTATTGCCTTATATTTTGAAGGATGTTTCTACATCTAAAGTAAAATATGAGGAAGAATTTATTTTCAAAGCCCAACAATTGGACCTCATGTATGCTCAATCTGGTATGTTATATGAAATTCTTCCTGATGTTTCATGGTAGAATTATGACCCTAGAAGAAATCTTGGGTCTCATGCTGATGCAATCATAGGCTCTGCAAATGCTAAGTCTACAGACTTGGTGACAAACCAGTTGAAGGATTTGTCTCTAAGCCAGTCTATAGAAGAACAAGCTTCGTCTTCGTCCTCCATTCCCACTTAGTCGGAAAATGTGCATTCTATATAGTCATATACCAACCCAAATGGTAACCATCAAACAGGAGGGAATATAAAGGATGAATGAGGTAAAAATTGTAAGGGTGGGAGAAATAATAACAAATCCCAGGACAACGCTAACAATGATAGATCAAATAATAATGTTGGTGAGAGAAAGAAAGAAAAATGAAAGGTGAAGTTTCCTTGTAAAATTTGTAAATATGATCACCTTACCCACTTATGCCCCCAAATTGAGGAATCCTCAAGGATATTATCTCAATCGCTCGTTGTGCTGACTAATTCGTTTCCGCATAATCATCACATGGCCTTGAGCTCCTCCAACACCAAAAATGCATCGAATGGGAATCAAAACCCCTTGACACATGAAGGTGATTGTCTCTACAGTAATATGGTCAAGTCTTAGATTGATGTAGCCACTCTATATCATGATTATGGTTCTTCATAGATTGTTACAGGTCTAGATTCTCCCCCTCCCTTGGAAACACCTTTGTAGATTGAAAAGCTAGAGATTCTTCCTCGTATGCTGAAAGGAGTATTGAAATTCTCTGCGCACAATCCTAATGCTAGAGCTACATAGAACTATTTGATTATCAAATATCTAGGTCAAACCCCTTGTGGGATGTCGGCTTTGGAGGTGCTCCAGATGTGTCCTTCACAGAGGAACACCTTGTTATCTGTGTTAGGAGATCTAGACTCATGTGGCTCGAAGGTTATTAAGTTCGATGTAATGGATGTTAATCCTTGCTTTCCTTACCATGTGGCCTTTCAAATCCATGTGGAGTACACAAATAATACCATCAAGTGCACTGTGATTGATGAAGGTGTTGCAACGTGCGTGATGTTCCTAACCTATTGGAAATTCATTTAGTCTATGAATCTCTCTCAATATATGACTATGTTGACTGAATTTGATGGATGTTCTTTTCGACCCCAAGGAATTATTTTCACTTTTCTGGTAAAGTTAGGTGGAAAGGTAGTGGAGATTGATGTTGAGGTGGTTGATGCACCCCTTGACTTTAACTTATTACTAGGGTGTAATTGGACTTATGCCATGACCACGGTCGTGTCATCTATTTTATGCACTTTATGTTTTCCTCATGAAGAGAAAATAGTGACGATTGATCAATTGTCCTTTGTGCATGCTAGTGCTAATGCATCAGTTGGACCTTTGATCCCAGTGATTGACAATTCTCAGCCAAAAACTAAGGATATTGGTGTCGAAATGTATTCCTCTCTCATGAGTACCTTTTATTTTGTGGCACCAATTCATCACATTTATGCCATGTCCAATATTTCTTTGTCTTCAGTAAGGTACATTCCTTTATTTAATTAGTTTTTCAATGACCCTTGGACCCTACCTTCCTCGACCATGTCTTGCAAAAGGTCAGTCACATATTGGGATGTAAATTCCACTATCAGCGAGAGAGGTTGCGTATCAAGTTATTCTTAACACTACAACTAACCCAAATCCTGTCTCCTCACAGATGGATGACAAGGATCATGTTTTCATGATTTCCTCAATGATACTTTACCTTTAGATGAAGCCATCTTAGTGGCCATGAATGGTCCCAATAGGCCATGGGATGATATTCATCATCACTCTTACTTCCTCCCAGAACTTTTTAGGATCGAATAGGATGAATTTAGATCTACCTTGAGTGAGATGGTCGGTCACATTGTGGTTCCACTAGATACACATGGAATTCATGCCAAAGGAAACATGATGAATATTTACCCTACCATCATGATAGACATCTCTCAAATTCCTTGAAAAATTGAAAATGTATATATCGATGTGGATTGTTTTCCTGAAGAAATTTATATCTACACCGATCTCTTCAAAGAATTTTGTGATGTATTCTCTTGGTCATATAAAGAGATGCCAATGATCAACCCTAGAATTATCGAACATGAGATCAAGACTTATTTGGATGTTATACCTATTCGAAAACGTCTTAGAGTTGTTAATCCTATGAAGGCCCCTACTATTAAGGTAAAGGTAGATAAACTAATTAATTTTGGTTTCATCTACCCAGTTCCCTTGATCAAATGGGTATCCAACCCCGTTCTCATGAATAAGAAACAAGGAACCATCCGCGTATGTATGGATTTTTGAGACCTAAACAAGGATTTCCCTAAAGAAAACTTCCTGACTCCTTTCATTGACCAAATTCTCGATGAGTGTGTGGGAAGAAAATTTTTCTCTTTTATGGATGGATTTTTAGAATATAATCAAATTTTGATCAAACCCGAGGATCAACATAAAACAATGTTTATTTTTCCATGGGGTACTTTTTCATACCAGAAAATTCCTTTCGGTCTTAAAAATGCTAGAGCAACCGTCCAACACGCCATGACCTTTTTTTTTCACAATCTCAAATAGATTTTCTAAGCCTACCTCATTGATCTCACTACTCACTCTCGCAAGAGAGTATATCACTCTACTCACCTTTGACTAGTATTTGAGAGATGTCGTTATTATCGCATCCATTTAAACCCTCACAATTGTAACTTTTGTGTTAGGCCTGGCTATCTTTTAGGATTCTTAGTATTTGAGCATGGGATCATGGTGGATCCTATGAAGGTTGAGGTAATTATACTTCGATTTCCTCCCCTGCATAACATTTGTCAACTTCAGGGTTTATAGGGGAAGCCTAACTTCTTGTGTCGGTTCATAGTGAACTATGCCAATTTAAATAAGGATTTCATGCATATTTTGAAGAAGGACACTATGTTTATATGGGATGAGTGAGCCTAGGAATCCTTCAATGTTCTTAATAAGGCCTTGGTATCAGTGCCTCTATTGAGGCCTTCAGACTATAATAGAGATTATTTTCTTTATATTGTTGTGTCCGAAGGGACAGCTAGTATGGTTATAATTTAGGAGGATGATGAGCTCCATGAGCACATTTACTACTATCTTAGATGAAACTCAGACGATCCTGAACTTAAATAATCTCACGTTGAGAAACTAGCCTTGGTTGTTGTACATGCGGTTCAAATATTACAGCATTATATATTTCTTTGCAAAACTATCATAGTTGTTGATATCAATTTGTTTCAGTACGTCCTTACTAGGTGTATCATAGGGGGGAAATACAATAAGTGGATTGTTATTTTACAAGAATTTGATCTCTATATTTCTTCGGCGAAGTCTAAGAAATCGCTATCTTTTTCTGAGTTGATATCAGAATTCCCTTGACCGGATGAGGACATCATTCATAACAATTCGTTCATGGATGAACATATTTTTTTTATCTCATATTAAGAACCCTGGTATGGATACATTTTGATTTATCTTCAAACCTTGAAGTTACCCCAGCATCTGTTGAGAGATGATCGATGATGTATACAACATCAAGATAAAAACTATCTTATCATCGATGACACTTTGTATCATCGAGGAGTGGATAATATCTTTCATCGTTGCTTGAATCATGAGGAATTTGAGTCAATTATTAATGAATGTCATAGTGGGGCTTGTGGTGGTCATGTATCTGGGCTTATGACAACCTAAAAAATATTGTGAGCCAGTTATTTTTGGCCATCAATTTTTAAAGATTGTGTTGAAGTGGTCAGGAAGTGTCACCCTTTCTAGGCGTTCGCTTGGAAAATGTGCTCACATCCAGCCCCTCTTCACCCAGTCATCATCGTCGGTCCCTTCACCAAGTGGGGGGTATATTTTATAGATTGTAATCCAGGTTTAGCTCGGGGGAATCGACATATTATCATGGTCATTGATTACTTCACTAATTGGGTAGACGCCATGCCTACCATTAAATATGATGGTAATACTGTAACATTCTTTGTGTTCAACCAAATTGTAGATTGGTTCACAATCCCAAAGGATATTGTCACTAATCATGGAAGTCACTTACATAATGAAATGATGAAGGAGTTAGCATCAAAACTGGGGTTTGAGCACAGTCATTCTTCCCCTTATTATCCCTGGGAAAATGGACAAGTAGAGGTTGTGAATAAATATCTCAAGACAATCTTGCAAAAAATTGTCAGCTAGAGAAAACATGACCGACACATAATACTTTACCTTTTTCTTTGGGTATATCAAACATCGGTTAATACTTCCACCGATTTTTCTCCTTTTCAATTAGTACATGGTGTGGATTTGATCCTTCCAATTGAATGCAAAATCCCTTCCCTTCAACTGGAAATTGAGCTCCTACATGACACATTTGATATTGAAGAATGCCTCGTACACCTAGAGTTCTTAGATGAGTTACGTAGATATGCCTCTACGGCTATCGAAGAGAATAAATGATGGTTTTTAGAAAAAGGAGCCTATGAATTGGAGGATTATAAAGGGAATATGTTGGATGAGCCCATAAATGGGCTCTACCTAAAAAGATATTATGCTTGAGCCCTCAAGAACGAGTGTGACTCTTTGTACACTAATGAATCTTAGTGTATATATATATATATTTTCCTTTGTATCACCTAATTTCTTATTAGATTTTCCCTTGGTTGGAATATGTCAATGGAGTCTTAAGTTTACTTAGGATTCGCAGATGGTGCCAGTTGTCATACACAGAACATGGATTCCTCTACGTGGGTCATTTACTCACCTGAGGGCCAAGTGGTGTCTTTAGGTGGCGTTTGTCTAGAGCCATCAACGAATAATGTGGACGAGTATAGCGTCGTTATAGAACTATTATGTGACTCCATTTCACATGGTGTTCAATATTTATAGGTTTGCCTAGACTCATATGTTAGTTAAACGACATTTACCATGTGTGAAACCCTACTCTACTCTGATGATTCCTATGGGTATGACTTTTGGAACGATACTTTGATTTTATTACTTATAATCACATACCTAGAAGTTCTAATTATGTATCTAATGCATATGCTAATTATGTTTTAGATTGAAAATTTTCACATAAATAAGTAAAGAAAACACATTCATCAATGTACACATTGTAAAATATATAAGTAAAGTCAAGGACCAATATTTTTATATTTCATCTTTTCAAAAAATATGATATCATAGTACAAAATGTGGCTCACACCCTCAAAATACATATATGGTTGGTATATATAGGACCATGGAATCTACGCCTATGGCACCATATGTGTATCATGATAGAACAGTATGGATTCTGCGAGACACTGGAAGAGTCGCACCCACACACAGGTCACACCCACCACCTGTTGTTGCATAGCCTCTGGCAGATCCTCCACCTAAACCATAGAAATCATGTGCGTCAAACGAGACAGGTTCCCTTGCACATCTTGTAGCACTCTATCTGCATCTCCTCCTACGTTCTTATCTCACTAGTTCCTCCACTGATGTCATGGGAATCCATCTATTCGTCACGGACCTACATCTACACAACAAGCTAGTTGTTAATACTTGATACCACACAAAAATATTTTCATTTTTTATTGTTTTTGAAAAACATAAAAAAATAAAATATACAAAAACAATTCTTACCAATATCACCGTAGGCGGATCCTGGTGGCACAGGAATGTCTAGATCCCATCTATAGTTGATCCCATCTTAGGGGTATTCGTCAATGGCCATCACATGTCGATGCCACCATAACAAGACCTCATCATTGTAGGGGGTTGGAACCCTACCACCTCCTCACCGCCTCATCACGTCGGTCCACCATGACATGGTTGGATCGCACGGTCCATGTGGAATGATCTCCACTCTAGGGCTCAAACCTGGAACCCACTCAAATAAAAAACGACACAATATGGATGCAAACCGAAAGTTTAAATTTCTCCCTTGTTTGCAATCTATCAGTTGACTCTTCATGTTAATCAATAGTGAGGTACACAAGTAATAAATAGTGGGTCGTAAACACTCCATTGTATAGAAAATGAGTGGATTTGAAACTTGGTGCAATGAGGCTGACCCAAAGATCTGTGTAACAACAAGAACGATGATCTTCAAAATCAAGTTTATCATCACCCTAATGGGGAGTTGGCTCCCTACTTTATATTTTCCTGCAACACAGTGGGTGGTAATGTAATCCTCTATTGTCATACAGCCCCAAACCCCCCGAGATTTGAGATTCACCACCTCACCCCAATGAGATGATCTTGTGAGAAAATAGATGTCATATAATTCAATCCTCAATGGTTTCTCATCAATATTGAAGGCATGTGTCTCCGGATCTCAATAATTTATGAGCATTTGGAGTGACCTCATGTAGTGTCCCCAAGGTCGAGCCTCGTTACAGATCATGATATATGCAATGAATTGTAAATGTGCTCTATAGGCTGGTGCGCCAAGTTTTGTATAAGCTAGAAGGCTTATGTGTTTGTTAGGCCAGGAAGCCTAAGTGTTTGAGGGCCAGAAGCCTGTTGTTGTACTTGTATGTATGCAGAATAATCAATAAAATATAAACAGCGCCAGGTGCAGACCGACCACGATGAATGAGTGAAGGGGGACTGAGTGTCCACGGAGTGGGCAAGAAACTAGGGGCTGGAAGGTGGGAAAGGGGTTGAGTGTTGATCCTAGGGGCTAATCCTAGGCACTTAGGCCTGAAATAATATTTTAATATTATTTTCTAAAAATCCATGTGCATATTATTTTATCCTAAGTTCCTAGCAAAAAGGAAAGGTGTGTACAGGGAGGCATGCGGATGGAACGCACACAGTTCCCAAGATGAAAAATGTCCACCCTGACGCATGCAAATAAAACAAAAAGGAATAGTCGTGGGGGGGAATATCTCGCATTCCATTCGACCTGACTGCCCTGAGCAGGAGCCGTAGGATCCAGTCTGTAGGAGACCTCGTGTATGTCTATTAAAGAGAGGAAGCCTGTGTTGGGTACTGAATAATGCGTGTTTACCCTTGTTCAGAGCCGTGGAGTCTGTTTGTGAGAGAAAACCAGTGTGTTCATTCTCTGAATGAAATGTCCATGTCAATTTTGGGGAAGAGTCTCTGTTTGCCCAGGAAAAGCTGAGCGAGCTTGTGCATGGAGCCCTATTCTAAAATATTGACGGTGAGAACATCCTGTGACTGCTGAACTGGTTCTTGGGAAGCCTGTGTCCATCTTCCCTGTGTTTGTTGTGGCACGTAGTTCTGGATTGCGTGAGGCTTGTTGGCCTGTGAGTGACTCCCTCTAGGTGAGAGAGTGCGCAGAGGAAGGAGAGAGCTCTTGGAAGGAACCTTGTAGTTGCCACAGAACCCGGAGACTTCCGGTCCAGTCTGTTCATGTAACCCAAGGAAAGGGAGACTGGCAGGCGAAGGGCTGTCTAGGTGATAGAGAAGGTGCACTCTCCCGGGGTGGAACAGGAATGTGGGCAATGAGGGTCTGTGGGCAGTGAGCGTGGGAGATTCCTGGGAGAACATTCTTCCTGGTGGTTGTGTGTGACTAAATTCCCTGTAACCTCAGCCTGAGTCTAGATTCCTTGCCCTGGGGTGGAGCTCAGTCCCATCTCGGGGGTGACCCACTATTGAGTTGAGGAGCAGTGCGGTCTACGGCTGGGAGGTTTGTGGAAGGCCTGCATTTGGTTGGTGGATTTCTCCACTATCACAAGATAAGTGTCTAATTATATTTTTACCACATTTTATCATGACTGTACTAGATCTATTATCATGTTTTTCGCTGTGTAAATGAATTACTGTTGAAAGCTATGGATTGTCTAATTATAAAAATAACTATATGTTTATTTTGAGAATTAAAATGTATCTCTTTGTTTTTATGCATGTGATTATACAATTCCGTATGTTTTATGTAAAAGTCTATGTACAGATTGGTTAGCGAGAGGTTTGAAAGCATCGGTAGTTAAAAGTGACACTATAATTTGGTATCAGAGCCAAGGTTTCGACACTGAGCCTAGATGGGCCAGTGGAGCGGTCTTTGGACCGAGAATGCAAGGGGAAATTGGGTCTAGAAGACCAATTTTAGACCCTGGTTTGCTCCGAAGCATCAAGGAGACACTTGACGAGTTTTTATTAAGAACTCAGGAAGTATAGCGGTGCTATGAAACCGCACGCTGGTGTGGTATATGGCCATGGGGAGATAGGTATCTACACCAATGGTGTTAGAACCGTAGGATCCGTTCAGGAGGGAAGGAGAGCCCTCGTGACTGTCGGATCTGGAAAAATGTGCGTAAGGATTAAAATTCCTTTGGAAATGGCACAAGAGTGTGGAAATCCTGATACGCGAAATCCCAAATTATTTAGAAACCGTGTGAGCCGTTAGATCTCGGCCGGAAAAAACCGACAGTCGTTGGATCTTTCGGGAGGTGTCTGAAGGTTAAAACCTCAGTGATTAAAGGAAAAAGCCCGAAATAGATATAGACCATCTGAAAGACGGAGGACACGTGTCGTGAGATTTTTCATTTCGGGAAATCGAGAATCCCGGGGACAAGAAGTCCATGCATTGTGAAACTCAGAACCCCGAAACCCCAACGAGAGGTTTGACTACGGTCATGGGGTAGAGGTCACGTGGACCAGGATCTAAGCCCGGAGGGCTAACGTGTGAAGGACGCATCGGGATTCGAAGAATCGTGAATCCTGAGGACATGTGCATTTGGACATTGGGAATTTTGTAACCCCGATAAGAGTAAAAGACTGTGGTCTTATGAGAGGCAGTTACATGGACCTCAGCATAGCCGAGGGGCTAAGGCAAAGGAACATTGGCAAATCAGGGATCGGGAGTTCGTGAGGACAGGAACTCATGTCGTCAGAGATCACAAAACCCCGACACCCGAAGATTCAATCGGGAGATGTGCCCCGTAGACACATGAAGAACACCACGTGCCAGCAAGTGGGAAGATAAGGCAAGAGTGGTGGGAACCTAATGACGTCACCAAAGGTGAGGAGGACCCTCCAAAAAACACCATGTACCACTAAGATAGAGGGCGACAGCTGTGTTGTGGACCCGGAGGGTAAAGTAAATCGAAATTTCGAAATTCGGGGGTAGGGAAGGAGAGTTAAATGGGAGTTCTCTGGTACCGAGACTCCAAAACCCCGAAACCCAAAGTGTCGAAAATGAAAGCTCCAAAAACACGAAAATTACAGAGCCGAACAAGAAGCTCAAAAAACTCATTTGGAATCAAAATTTCTTTTGTTCTAGTTGGTATTAGTTATAAATGCGGAATATTGTTCATGATGTTTTGATGGCCTGACAAACTTCGAATTTAATTTCACAGTGTGTGTGTAGAGTTCAATGGAGGTCAGTACTCCAGTTAACCAACGCCGAGTATGGAGTGGGGAAAAGTGCAGATTAACCCTGAAATGGAAGACGAACAGGAAGGAAAGGATGTTAACCTGGGAGTCAAAGGAACGAACTCCAATGGGCATGGAAAAGAAAAGGATAAGGAAGAAAACATAATGAAAATCCTTGAAGGATTGCAAAGAGAGGCCAAGGCTCGCCGAGATGATAGCCGAAAGCTCATGAAGGTCAGGGACCGGCAGGGTGCATTAAATTTAAAATTTTTGAAGAGTCTGGAAAGAATAGAGAAGAAAATCGAGAAAGGAAGAGACTCAAGTATGACGGGGAGTTGCAAAACCCATGAAAGAAGAAGAAGGTCGAGTAGCAGTAGCCGGCATCTTAGTCACTCACAGAGACATTCTGACAGTAAGACACACAGTAGTTCAAGCCCATCCCCTACCAGAAAACATCGGAAATCTGGAAGGGGGGAATTAAAAGGAGAGATGAACAAGATTAAGCCTCCAGCATTCGATGGATAACATAACAAGGAGGAATATGCCGAGACATGGTTGCTTGGCATGAATAAATACTTCCAACTGCAGAATTATTCTGCCCGTGCAGAAGGTAGAATTGCAATGTACCAGCTAAAAGGAAAAGAGTCCATGTGGTGGGATCAGTTTGTGCAAGTGTAGCACATCATAGAGAAAGAGGTCACATGGAAGGATTTTAAGAAGTATTTTGAGAAGAAATACCTGACTAAAAGATACTATGACAGAAAGATGAAGGATTTCTTCGAACTCAAGCTAGGCAGCATGACCATTGATGAGTATGAACGAAGTTTTCTGGAACTACTGAGGTATGTTCCATTCATCAAAGACGAGGATGTCAAAATTCAGAGGTATCTAAGTGGACTGCCACCTTCCATTGGTGACAAGATTCAATATGATGATCCTAAGACCTTGGAAGAAACCATAAGAAGGCAGAAATGCCTATACGAACAACAAATAGAAAATCCTACCTTTCGGAAGGCTTGGGATGACCAGAAGAGGTTTAAGAAAGAACAGAGGCAGAAGGGAAGCAAGCCTTCCTTTTTCAGAAAGAGTCCTTGGGGACAGTCATCTTTTAAAGAGCCCAGGAAAGTTG
>JASDQU010244603.1:41121-57471 GCA_032191745.1 Picea mariana
TAAATTGATCCCCTTTCAGCTTCACACTATCCAAGAAACGCCCAAGCTTGTTTCCAATGCCCTCCATAGAACTTTTCCCCCAAAGATGCAAGGGAAGATGAGGCAGTCTAACCCAAACAGGGGCTGCGGTGATTTCGGCTCCGGGATTGAAGTCAAGTGTCCATGGGGCTAAGAAAAGCCCTCTTTCCCCCATGAAATAGGGTCCATATCTGAAAACTAGATCTCGATCCTCTGTCCTCGAGAAACTAAAGACAAAAAAACCCCTGCCTACTGCACATAAAGAGACTTCTCCCTGTATCAGTGACTTCCAGCGATCATCCATCCATGCCTCCACCATTTTCGGGCTGGGCCATAACCCCGTAAACTTACTGATGAGAGCATTTTCTACTAGCAGGAGGGAAAGACTGCAGGGCTCCTCTGGAGATAGCTCCACCGAAGGGATCTCCTCCATCTTCTTGACAAATTTAGATGAGATAGACGGTTTGGATTTAGGTCTTGCCGCATGGACTAGTGCTTGGAATGCTTCTAGTGTATCTTCATCCATTTCAGCGGTCGGTTTTGGGGCCATTGAAGCACGGCAGCGGCCACCTACAAATAAGAAAAAACGCAGAGGCATGACCTCTGCTCAAACCGTGTGCAAATCGTAAGAGGGACGATCTGTCCGCTGTAAATCGAAGAAGGGACGCTCTGTCATGAAAATCGTTGGAGGGACGCTCTGATCGACTGCTCCAGACGGGTTCGGGCTCCTGTAGACGAGATCCAGACTGGGGGCGGCTAGGGTTTAGGCCCTATCCGCGTTGGCTTTCCGCCTTGCTTTATTCCGCAAAAAATGAATTTCATAATGTTCCTTGTAAATATGTATGTTATTTCTATGAGATCTCCAAGATATTATGTCATGTTTGTATAAATGTATATCTTTCTCAGAAGGAAATCAAATGGTAAAAATGTATACAAAGCATATGTTTAGAGTTGTTTTCAAGGAAGGAAAGAGGAAATGGTAAGGGAAATTATTTAGAGAGTCCTACAGATACATTAGTAGTACAGGAACAACAAATCATAGATCAACATTCGACTTGGTTTCATGATGGTCGAGATAGACTATATTTAATAGATAAGGAGATGGGAGTGGATGTTGAGTATAGTATTTGTGTTAATATATTGTAGAGATTTAGTGAGAAGATTTCATTGTGAAGGAATTTGTGAGCCATAACTAGAACTAGAGTTGAACTAGTGCCAAATGCCAGAGAGCCAGAATCAGAGCCATGTTCCATAGAAGTAGAAATAAGTACATTGATACAGTATCCAAGATCCAAGATGAAAATGTAGTCCCAGAATATTCAGCAAGGTGGAAGTGTGAAAGAAGCTTCATCATCACTAAGTTACTAGATAAGAGCATTACAGTAAGGTGGAAGAGTGAGTAAGAGTTATCATCACTAAGTTTATTTAATATTCATACTTTTGGAGGTTCAAAAGTTCTTCAGTGGGAAGGTGTGATCCAGGAGGATCCAGGAATGCTCACTGAGGTCCAAGAGGATCTAGAATGCTCACTAAGGTCCAGGAGGATCCATAAAATCTTAAAATTTGACCATCTCAAATTCTCTCGAAAAATACATTATTGCGTATAGCTCGACGATATCTTTTCAGCGATGCAAAAATAACATCAAATAGAGTTTGTATGAAAAAATTATGGTCAATCAAAGTTCAAGTCAAATAGGGAAAAAGTCTAAGTCGAGGTGACACGTGTCACCACTGGAAGGGTGACATGTGGCATTATCGTACAAGTCAACCAATTGAAAATATACATGTGTTCGATCCATACAGTAGGATGATTTCATGATGACGTTGGTAGGGTGACATGGAAACACAATAGGGTTCCATGTGTCACTCGAAAATGGACTTTTCAGGGGCCCATTTGGACCAATAAAATTTTGACATATGTCATCCATGCAGATGACATGGGATCCATACAATGGTGTGGTAGGAAGAAAGGTGGACTAATCATTAGTTGATAGGTGGCAGAACATACGTACAAGTGGCAAGTATAGTTGGTGGCATATGAGCCAATGACAAGCTGCCACATGGGCCAATCAAATGGTGCCACATGGCACCTTCCGGAATCACAAGTTGGCTTGGGTATAAAATTTGTTTCTCTACGGGTTTCGAACCCTCGACCTACCAGGGAATCTGGGAGAAATATTCTAGATTCCAATGACTTACAAACAATTCTCTAACCAACCTGCCAACTATAGGTCTTGTTATAACCAAATGGGTTATATTATATTTAATATAATGATGACGTTAATGGAAGGTGTGTGGTATGGTTGGGACCTGTAGCCTATTTATGGGTGCGTAGACTGAGGCTGGAACATGTCTCAAGACAACACAAATCCTAAGAGTGCATGGATCCTGAGGTATAGTATAGATGCATCATTTTGCATGTAGAGAGAGGAGCCAAGTCATGGTATGTCTTGATTTTCATGTCGAGAGGTACTTTGTCCACATAAAGGCTTGTTTATACTCATTTTTCTCATTTTTTTGAGAGGAGCACGATGGTGTTACTATTTTTGTGCTAATATGTTTTATTTATAAGTCTTAGTTAATATTTCCATTAATGAGCGCCATAATGCATCGTTTGGCATGTAAATATGGTAAAATTGAGCCAGTTCAGAATATGGTCGATTTTATACTCATTTTTCTCATATTTTCACAAGGAATTCAATGGTAAACTCTATATTAGAGTTCGAGCAATGGAATTGAAGAGAGTCCTTGAAATTAGCTTTGTAAGTCCATGTTTTAATATAATTTGACATTGGAGATTATGAGAAGCAGTCTCACTGTTTGAAAGGAACTTTGAATATGAATTAAAATATGTCATAAAATACTGTTTATTTGAGTTATTTTATTTTCTGCTATGTTACCTCATAATTCTTCAAATTAATCATTGTTTACTGATATTTGGGGTAATGAGAACATCATCATTTTTCTGCAAATCACCTCAATACGATCAAGAATTATTCTGAATCAAGTTAGATGCTAACATGTGTTTTTAAAGATTATTATTTGTATCCATGGATTTTCGGATCATTCGTAGCCTCAAAATCCACTTATTTAGCCAATGTTTTAGTTTTTGTGGTGCTTGGCATTGAGCTTATCCATTAAACCATCCAATTCTTGTTGATAATTCATTTTAGATCACACCTTCCAATCATGAGTCTTTTGTTCTGCAAAATATGATCCACAAAGGATATGGAAGCACAAGGCCTGCATTTGTCTTCTCAAGTCCACTAGTCGATCAGATATCATGGATACATACTTCTTGTTTGTCCAAATCTAGTTTCTTCTCTGCACTTTTTTCATTACTACTGGAGATGTTATTCCTCTCCCTTGATGTGAATTAATGAGGTAGGACTTGCCACCTTTAACAAATATATATTTTTTCTCTTTCATGTAGAAATTCCTATCCCTTCCACATGAGTATGAGATACCAAACATCACTTCTTGTGTGTCTATTGGAACAACTTTACATTCTATTTCAATAGTATAATTAGTTAATGGAAAACCTAATTTTTCATATCTCGATGATTCTCATGATATTTTTCTCTTGGATCCAACCCACTAAAAATGGTTGTACTATATCACAAGTTTCTAGACCAACCTCATCAACTAAGGATTCATAAATCAAATTATATTGAGATCCCTTGTTAAACAAAGTATTTACCTTTTGGTCCTTCACTTGAACTTTGATTCAAAATAATGCATTGTTATCTCCACTCACCCTTATATATTGAAATGTGATACAAGCTATAGTTTCATCCACATTTGAGGTGCTTTGTACATTTGTTTCTTTTGTCATGGTAGCTACATTTTCTCCCTTCTTATAATTGTACCATTTTAAATACAAATTTGGATGAAGTTTCCAAAAATTCTCATCTGTTCCCATCCACATCGTAGTGTTAGCAATGTATGGGCACAAATGAGCCACATTGTAGTGTTAGCAATGTATATTGGAATGTTCCCCTTTTGGGTTGTGGTTGCAATACTTTTTTCTTTTGGTTTTACTAGTCTCTTCTTATCCCTTTTGTAATTTATCCTTTCTAGAGTCTAGCACAATGTACAGAGATTTCTTTCTCACCTTATATATTTTTTTCTTACTAACAAGCTACAATTTCCTTATAATATGGTTTTGTAGTCCTCCAAGGTACTTTGGCACTACCCCAGGATATTCCAAAGAGATACCCAGCCTAAGGGATTGTTTCCAAATTTCATATTTGTATTCTTTTACACTTTGTCCTTATTCATGTTGAAGGTACTACCATTTCATGATTCATTCCTCTCCATAGCCTATGGGATAGAACTATGATTTCAAAAATGCCTTGAAATCCTCCCATTTTTTAACCATGGGATTTTTTCCTAGCTTCATGCATCTACATAGCGTTTCCCTCATAATAGAGCATGTCCAAATATTTTCAAATGGGAAAAAGAAACCCATTATGATTCTTCGATTTTATATAGGCCAAAATAATCCTCTTAATATATTCAACCTTTTAGTTTTATCTTGACCATCATAAGTTTATATTTCAATTTTTACTTCAACCTTCAATGGAATATTGGAAGATGACAAGATAGAGTTGTTATTAGTTGAGTCTCTATGCTTCTCACCTTTGGAATATTTTGGATCATTCTTTTTTCCTTAATGATCAATATCTATTAAGTGTCCTTCCTTACTCTTCTATAATGACACCGTCGTTACGTCAACCGAACGAGTACAAGGTAAAAAAAAAATTAAAGCATTACGGAATTAACTCACTACATCATAATAACAACATACATCATTATAACTGAAACGACACATAAGAATTGAATTAGCATGCATGTTAGTGACACCTGATCGATACATAGACATACATAGTGATGCAGTTCAACACATCACAATCAATCGAATAAATAATACAATGATCAACCAGAATGTTGAATGGTAAGAACTACCTGCCCAACCTACCCTGCATGGTTAGGACCTCTAGGATACATAAGAAAGACTCAAGCCCAGGATTCATCCGATTGATTTTGACCATTTAAGGTCTCAGATCTGGAAATTGTTCTGAGGAACAAAGAGGTGTCTAATCCCACTATCACAATCAAGTCAAAAACCAACTAGCTCAATCAATCCACATCATCACTAATCATGGTGCAAGAGAATCTAAATACTTGATCATTCATACATCGATATTATTCATGTCGCAAGAGAAGTATAAATACTCAATCAACCATACATCAATATTATTCATGGCGCATGAGAAATCTACTTTATGTTACATGGTGCAAGCGGTTATACACGCTTATTCAATCATATAACAACATTATTTTAAGGCACAAGTGTAACCATAGATTTTATTTTCATGGCAAAAAGGCGAACATCTATTTTATTTCAAGGCACGTGATTAATCAATTACAGAATTAAAAATAAATAAACATTATTTATTCATGGCACGACTTGATATTCCACTACACTTAACTTTTTCAAGTAGCGATGAGTGTGATTGAGCAGAAGGAAAAATCACAGGATAATAAATTAATAGCTTAAAACAATCTTAAATCAACCTTTTACAATTGCACAAGAGTAAACTAATTTCTAGACAATCATATGTCAACATAATTAAAGGCATAAGAGTAATTATTACTTTTATTTTCATGGCGCAAGGTAAAAATTTCTAAACAACCATAAAGTCATACAATTAAAGGCACAATAGAATTTAAATGCATAAACAATCATACGTCAACATAATTTGCAAGGCGTGGAATAGTCCTAAAATTTACTTCAATAAGAAACCCTATAGCCCTTCTCATTTCCTTTATAATTGAACTTTTAAGAAATATAACTTTTAGCAATATTAACCTTCAATTATTGTTTAAAATAATTTTTTCCACATCCCAAGATAATTTGCCTTTTTCAACTTCAATATCATTAACATCTTGTACAACCCATCACTTCTTCCATTCTTCCTTTCCCAAGGTATGTTACTTATACATATAAGTTAGTACCATAACATAATTTTTGTCATTCCTTGTATCTACAAGAGTAATGATGAATATATCTAAATAAGTCTTGAACAAGTAAGGTTTTAGTGGGAATGCTACCTATGCCTCGACATGATCTTAAAATTCTCGAGGTCAAAGACATAGTAAACTTAATGGTTTAATTCCAAGACCAAAGTTTAATGGTGAAATATAAGACCAATTTGTTTAATTGTACAAGAGAATTACTATGCTAAGCCATGAACCCGGCCCCTCCTAAATAAAATTCCATAAATGATTTCCAAAAATATAGTGTATGCTCCTACACAGTTAATATTCCTTCATAAAACCTTTCGAACTCTAGTGTACTTAACTTGATTGGATGAACGAAAGCCAGAACCTTGTTTTGCAATGATACTTCTCCCCAAAATCCTAACACTCTAATCCAAGAAAAATAAATTATCACAATGTTGATTTAGAGGAAGAATAGAAACATAAGCATGTGAAACTAGACTTAAACACAAGGTCCTTTTCACTCAAGCCAAGAATGAGCATCTTTACTTTTTTGAACAGAAGAGCTCAATGGGGAAACAGACTCCAGTTGAGGGAGACAACATAGTCATAGAGTTGAGATAGGTGTAGGAGGTATCCCCACTAAAAGATAAGGTCCACCGATGAAATCACCAGGGAGGGCGCATGCATCAGTTTAAATGAGACAACACTTCTAGAGTAGAAGCTACTGAAAATTTTCCCTAGAGGAAGGGCACACTTAAAGGTTGCAGGAACGAATCTCTTGGAAGAGGATTCTCCACAGGAGATTTCCACTAGGGAGGTGCAATACAATGTTGTAAGAAAAACATAGGGTATCCTCCAAATAATATTGCAGGTATTAAATATGGCCTCTCAGAAGAAGAAAAGGGAAAAATGTTACATCCAACAACTCAATTGGAATTCATCGTGTGCCCTATGAAGTTAGTTTTAGTCTGTCTGTTCACTTAGAACATCTATGTTGATGGAATTGAGGCATGGATTTTAACCTTTACAAGGAAGGTTGACCTTGTTGTTTCAAGGACATTGCGAGCAAATAAACATTGGGGGCACCCAGTAAGAAGACCCGACACCTGAGCGGGCTCCCCCTTCATTTTCTAACACCGATCTCAGTTATGAACAACATAGGGATGATTAAGAGAGAAACCAGGATAGTTTGTCCGAATAGGAGAGACCCTAGAATTAATCAAGAGTAAGGGACTAGGAAATATATAAGAAAGAGTAAGTTGGGTGGTGGATCCTTTCTACAAAGAAATAAACCCAAGAAGGTCCATCTATTGGATGAGTGGCAGGTTGCACACGTACATTACGTGATTAGAATTTAATAAGCAGTTTCATTAGTATGAATAGGTTATAGGTACAATGATCAGAATTATGTGATAAATTCTCATAGGTTAGGCAACCGTCTTACATTCAATTATGTAGACTAACATTTTGAGGGTATAAAATAGGTACCGTAACCGGTAGTAATATAGCATTCATCTCTCCAAAATAATTTCATGAGCCATCTATCGCATTGGCGCAACTATATATAAAAATTATAGATAAATCTAAAATGTTGATAAGAAACCTAGTAATGGAAGCTCCCAAGAGTTTTCACATCTTGCATGCCATACAACTAGCTACCATTACTCATTCATGAAGTTGAATGTTGATAAAATTACCAAAATTTCACTTTCCACACTATACGACCATTTATAAAATACAATGATAACAGAAACTCCAATGTAAAATTTACAACAAATCCCAACTATATCTATGATCTAATCTGTTACAATAGACAATTATCAAGTAAAAATATTGTAACTGATGATGAAGGGATCGAAGTTGATCTTCTGCAAATGGTGCCCCTTCAGATCTCCATCTTGCTAATATTTGAGACTTCATCGGTACCTCCCAGCCAATGCTAGGGGTACTCTTCTTCCCCCTTATTCCCTCGAGATACAAAGGGGCCACGTACACACACAACCAGAAATCCTCTAGCTCCCAGCTCGCTTTGCAAGCTGGTAGAGCCCCCACTCTCTCTCAAGATGGGTATCCCAACTCTCACAAGTAAAACCGGTCAACACTTTTGCAACATAACCTTACCCTTATCCAGTGTGTTCATATCTCAACTCAACCATTTGTTTTATAGAACTTCCTTAGTGACACCTTGTCATTTGCACATTTAATTCATTTTTTTAAAATTAATTAGGAATTATTCCCCCCATACACGTGTCACCCATTCCATTAGTTTTACAAGTAAATTGAAAATTTAATTTAAATAAAGTTCAATTTCCCTGACCCATCCTAAAAGCACTCCTAAAATCACTCTTACTTGTCCCTTTGTTCCCTTTATTTCCAATTAATGACTGACGCCTTTCTAAAATTGAGTTGAGTTAAAATATGATTGTTCTTTAGTTAGACTAGTGTTAACTAGACTCTAGATACATTTCTATGCTTACACATACTTTTACACTTTATTCCAATTTTACCCTAAATTCCAATTTGGTAATTACTTGCACAATGTGTATTAAATCATTCTTTAGATTTATTTTATTTTCATTGATTTCTTAAATTGATTTTTTTCATCCCCTCATTATTTAATTTATAAAATTAGTTTTTTGTCCTCTCATTAACTTAGACTTAGGATTAATTAAATTTTTATTTGAAAACGCTTAGACCATTAGGGATTATGATTAATAAATTCAGTCTTTAATTAATTAATTAATCAATTAATTAATTCGGCAGTGCTCAATATTTTACAAGGTTTAACATTCGCTCAAAGTTTTCTAGGCCACCTAGATTCATTGACTCACCTTTTTTAAATACCACAATGTTCCTTTCAAGACACACTCTGCGCTCCAAGGGTGCCACTCTCCTTTGATTCAAATTTTAATTACACAAAGTGCCCTTCAGGACGCACTTTTTCCTCCAAGGGTGCCACTCGACTTTGACTAGTTTTGGTAATTGTCCAACCCTTGGAGTCAATACTCAATTCAGGAAACCTTGTGAGAGACTAAGGGATTCTAAGGAATAAGGACCCTGCCTTATTGCGCGCCCCTTAGAATATTCATGAGTGACTATTTCAGTATTCCCTCAAGACATCACGGATCTATCGAACTAGGTAATCGTTAACCTACAATTTGAGCCATGACGAGAGTACTAGTAGGCCGTGACAGGGATGCTGCCACACCTCTCCCTCAATATCTAGTTGTTGTGCATGGCCACTTTACTCCTTATATGAGTCAACTTAGCAAGCAATTGTAATCCTGCATCCATCAATGAAACATTATCAATGATCTATAAACAACATCATATTATACCCGATCATATGTCACATATGCATAAATGAAATACTCAAACAAATACAATCCACTCCTTGACTCAAGCCAGAGTCTAAGGAGGTCCATTGATTCCATCGACATCCTCAATCTATCAAGTATCATGCACACTAAGCGGAAACTCGTCATTAACATCTATCAATATATGGATATCAAACCATAAATCATAATCCATCAACACCATCATAAGAATCCATAAGAGAAACAGATAACCATATACTATAACCAAATTACTTGCACACAAATGTCCTCAAAGACTAAGTTAGTAGCATGTGCTCACAAGACAGGGATGTTACATACACCCCCTCTTGTTTTAAACTTCGTCCTGAAGTTGTACAGTATATAAAATGCAGTAAATAAAGCATATGATAAGATCTATATGTATAACTATCAAATAAATATGGAAATATTTGGCGCATATCATATGCGTCCTCCCAGGTAGCCGAATGAGGACTATAATTGTCCCACTGGACCTTGACCCGATCGACTGTTTGACACCGTAGTTTTCGAATGTGATGGTCTATAATGTAGATTGGCTATGTCGTGAGTGCACCCTCACCCGACACCACAAGGAACTCATGTCAATCTCATGTGTAGGATCACTAACATAATGTCGCAAAACAGATACAAGAAAAACATTGTGCATATGCCTCAAAGAGTGAGGCAAGGCTAGATGATAGGCCATGGGCTCTTTATTTTCCACAACTTTGAAAGGCCCCACCAAAACCTAGGAGAGAGATTAGCACCCTTTCCGAACTTAATCGCACTATTGTGTGGTTTCACCCATAGAAAAGCTTGGTCGCTAACTTCATGATCGCGGTCAATGCGATGTGCATCAGCATAACTTTTCTGCTAATCTTACGCTTATTTAATCCTTTGTCTTATTGTTTGCATGTTTTCTTCCATTTCTTGGAGCATTTCTGGTCCCACCAGTACCCTATCCTCAAGTCGATCCCAGCTCAATTGCGTCTGACACAGTTTCCCGTAGAGAAACTCAACAGTGCCATCTTAACGGTAGCTTGATAGCTATTGTGGTAAGAAAATTCTATCAGTGGAAGTAACTCTTCCCAACGTTTTTGTTGGTCCAACATATACATACGCAACATATCTTCCAAAATTTGGTTCATTCTTTCTGTATTCTCTTCTGTCTCAGAGTGATATGTTGTACTAAAGTTCAGTTGTGTTCCCAAGGCCTCTTGGGAACTAGCCCAAAATTTTCTGGTAAACACCGATCCTCGATCAGATAAGATTCTTTTTGGTATTCCAGGAAGTCTCACAATCTCGCCGATAAAAAGTTTATACATGTCTAGTGCCTAATAAGCCGTGCACATAGGAATAAAAAGTGAACTCTTCTTCAGAGTGTCAACCACCATGAAACACTCTTCTTCAGAGTGTCAACCACCATGAAAATCGAGTTGTGCCTCCTTGCCATCGATGGAAATCCAACAATGAAGTCCATCGAAATGACCTCATATTTCGATTCTGGAACAATGTGTGGTTGTATTAATCATGTCGGATGTCTATGTTCATCCTTCACTTGTTGACATTCTAGACACCTTGCCTCATAGATAACTATGTCCACCTTCATCCCTTCTAGAAGAATAATGGCTTAAGGTCTTCCCTCATCTTCATTACTCCTGGATGAGCCATGTACACTACTCTATGAGCTTCACTTAAGATCAACTTCTCAATTCATCGTTAGCCAGTATGTAAATCTAGTTATTATACCTCATCAATCTATCATGGTCCAACATATATCCTTCAAACCTGGGGTACCAACATGGAGTATTCTCTGATAATTTACTTAACCTCTTTACACCAATCATTGTCGAACTGTATAGTTAGAATATTTTCTCAAAGATTCGTCTGAAGAGGTATCACCAAAAATATGTGTGGTCTCTGACTCATTGCATCTGCCACTCTTTTCATTGCTCACTTAATGTACTTAATCTAAAATCGTATTTTCTAAGTAATTATGACGAACTCTTTTTCCGCACATTCAACTCATTCTGCGTAAAAATCGTTGCATTCCTCATTGATCTATTTTTTTGTTCAAATTTCCTTCCATTCAGATAGTGTCTCCACACTCTCTAGGAGTAAAAAATGTCCAATAACTCCCAATCATGTGTTGCTTAGTTCTCCTCATGCTTTCATAATTTCCTTGAGATGTAAGCGATCACTCGACCGTGTTGCATCAAGAATCTGCCTAAGCCTTCCTTGGATGCGTTCATGCATACCAATAATTCCTTGTCCATGTTAGGGAATTTTAGTATCATTGTTGTCATCAATATCTCTTTGAGCTTTCGAAATGCTTCCAAGCATTTCTCAGTCCAAACAAAATTATGGTTTTTCTTCTGCAATTTCGTGATCGGATTTGCTATCTCCGAAAAACCTTCGATGAACCGTCATTAATATCCTTATAAACCCATAAAGCTACGTACCTTTGGTACATTTGTCAGTGCAAGCCATTCCATAATAGCCTCTACCTTCGCGGGATCCACAATGATGCATTCGTCCGAGATAACATGCCCTAAATATTGAATCCTTGATTGATAAAAAGAGCATTTTGACAGTTTCTCATATAATTGTTTTTCTCATAAACATTGTAATACTAATCGCAAATTTCATCATGTTCCTCCATCATTCGATAATATATCAATTTTTCATCAATGAATAATTAAACAACTTGTCCAAGTATTCGCGGAACACCCCATTCATCAAACTCCTGAATACCCTTGGGTCGTTTGTCCATCCCAACGACAACGGTCAACTCATAGTGTTTGAACCTCGTCTTGAATGTAGTCTTAGGAATATATTCCTCTTTAATTCATAATGGGTGATAACCTGATCTCCAGTCGATCTTGAAAACATCGTCGTGCCCTTCAATTGATCAAAAAAAATGTGTATTTTTGGCAATGTATGTTGGTTCTTGATCGTTGCCTTGTTCAATTGACGGTATTCAATACAGAGTCTCCACGACCCATCCTCCTTTCCTATGAAATAACAGGCGCACCCCAATGTGAAACCTTGGACGTTTAAGTCCCAAGTTAAACAACTCCTTTAGTTTCATTTTCAACTCCTGTAACTCAGGTGTTGACATCCGATAAGGTGTTCTTGCTATCGGTTCAGTTCTCGGTTTCAGGTCAATTGTAAAATCTAATTCTCTTTTGGGAAGCAAGCCCAATAACTCTTCTGTAAACACATCAACAAAATATCGTACTACCGGAAGGTCTTCCAATCCTTCCACCTCACCTTGTTCATTTAGAGCCAAGATTGTGTATAACTTGCAT
This sequence comes from Picea mariana, assembly GCA_032191745.1. Classification (NCBI taxonomy): domain Eukaryota; kingdom Viridiplantae; phylum Streptophyta; class Pinopsida; order Pinales; family Pinaceae; genus Picea; species Picea mariana. The sequence goes on from JASDQU010244603.1 coordinate 53,795, forward strand.
CCTTTGCTTATGCTCTTCTCTCGTCAGAGGGAAAGAATGAACTTCAAGGACATTCCTAGTTTCTTCCTATGATCACCTTTCTTTGTACCTCATCATCATTCATCTCAACCATTTTGTCTTACAGTTGAGTATCACATCATGCGATTCTAATCAATCCATACCGATCACGATGTCGTATGATCCTAAGATCATTATGTATAGGTCAGACTTTGTTACAAATATCCCAAGTTAATGCGATAGTCTGTAACCCTTCATCCAACCTTTTGTTTGACACCCGAAGACATTTCTACATACCTAAACTCGTCCTATTTGACTGCCTTTTCCTTAATTCTATTGAGCATTGCACTAGAAATATATCTCTCTATAGCACCGAGATCTATCAAAATACTAAACTTTTGGTTGGATACGGTACCCGACGTCTCGAGCACAGTGGAATGGAGCTCAACCTGGTAGTTATTCACCGTTGCTTGTATCTTGTGGGCCTTACCCAAATCTACAACTATAGTGTGTCATGTTGACCCGACCGCTCTGGCCTTCAAAATCGGACAGTCTCGATGGTAATGTGGCCCTCCACAAGTCCAACACCCTGTCTTTGGTCTAGTATTCTTGGCCCCAAAGTAGAATTTGTTGGCCTACCATTCTGAGATCTTGGTCTGTCTTGCTGACAGGCCTAAACTGTTGCAATTGTGGACGATGTCACAGCTAATGCGGTGGTCCTTTGTAGGGATTCCCCACTTAGGAGTTAGTCATCGAGGTGTTGTGAATGTGGATCCTCTCGACGTATCCTGATACCCTGATGTAATTTTGGTTGGTGTCTGATGTTGTTGCGCACCTGACATCGTATGTCTAGTCGGTCTTATAGGAGTCTTTCCTTGTTCCCCACTGGTCATCTCTTCCCCATATATGAGGGCCTTCTGGACTACATCGTGCAACGTCTGAGGAATTAGGTTCCTCTCCTACACATGAATGTTATAGTTAAGGCCAAACAAAAACTTGTTTACCTTATCTTCTCATTGTTGAGATGTGTAGCATACCTAAGAAGCTTCATGAATCGGGCCTCAAACTCGGGCACCGTACGACCACCCTGTCGTAAGGCATTCAAATCATCGAGCTAGCACTCGATGATTTCCTTTGATAAATACCTCTCAAGGAACCACTCCTCGAACAATTCCCATGACACATCTTCGATGACCATGTTTAGTTTAGGTAGGCAGGTCTTCCACCAAAGAAGAGTTCTTCCCTTCAATTGAAAGATCGTCATGTGGAACTCATGTTGGAGGTGTATTCGCAAAGTGGAAGCACATCGCTGTGTTCTCCAACCATGCCTTGACAACTGAGTCATCTGTGGCACCCATGAACTTGGGAAACTTAACCTTCTCTAGTTCTCTATGAATGGCACCACTACTAGTTGGGGCATGTTGTGAACCCTCATTGGGTGTAGGTGCCCTGGCCTCATCTCTATCTAGTATGTTAATCTAGGTCTCTAACATCCTCTGAAAGGACCTCATCAATACGACCACATCCCCCACAACAATATTCTCTTGTCCAAAGACTTGTTCTTCTCCTTGGGGGTTAGACCCCTCTGGTGTGGATGCAAGTGGAGGCGTCACACCTATGCCCCTAGAACCACATCATCTACCTCCCTGTCATCCTCTATCCAAGATTACCAGTACAAACAATTTCAAATTTTAATTAGCGACATGTTATTTATCAAGTGTTTAATATAGTGGAAGGCGTAATGATTCCCAAGTCACAGGGTTGAACCTTCTTTAATTCCATATGTAACAACCCTACCGTTCCATCAACCGAATGAGTAAAAGGTAAAAAACTCTTTAAAGCATTATGGAATTAACTCGCTACATCATAATAACAACATATATCAATTAGCATAAATGTTAGCAACACTTGATCGACACATAAACATACATAGCGACGCAGTTCAACACATCACAATGAACCAAAGCAATAATATAATGATCAACCAAAACGTTGAATGATACAAACTACCCAGCCAACATACCATGCATGGTTAGGACCTCCAGGACACATAAGAAACTCTCAACCCCAGGATTAATCCGATTGATTTTGACCATTTAAGGTCTCAGGGCTGGCGATTGTTCTGAGGAACAAGGAGGTGTCTAATCCCACTATCACAATCAATTCAAAAAATAGCTAGCTCAATCAATCAACATCATCACTAATCATGTTGCAAGAGCATATAAATACTCGATCATTCATACATCAATATTATTCATGTCGCAAGAGAAGTCTAAATACTCAATCAACCATACATCAATATTATTCATGACGCATGAGAAATCTACTTTATTTTACATGGCGCAAGAGGTTATAAATGCTTATTCAATCATATAACAACATTATTTTAAGGTGCAAGTGTAACCATAGATTTTATTTTCATGGCACAAAGGCGAACATCTATTTTATTTCAAGGTGCGTGATTAATCAATTACGAAATTAACAATAAATCAACATTATTTATTCATGGAGCGACAATATATTCCACTACACTTAAATTTTTCAAGTAGCCATGGTTGTGATTGAGAAGGAGGAAAAATCACTAGATAATAAAATAAGAGCTTAAAACAATCTTAAATCAACCTTGTAAAAATGCACGAGTAAACTAATTTCTAGACAATCACATGTCAACATAATTAAAGGCGTAAGATTAATTATTACTTTTATTTTCATGGTGCAAGGTAATAATTTCTAAACAACCATACAGTCATATAATTAGAGGCGCAATATAATGTAAATGCTCAAACAATCATATGTCAATAGAATTTGCAAGGCGCGGAATAATCCTAAAATTTACTTCAATAGGAAACCCTATAGCCCTTCTCACTTCCTTTATAATTGAACTTTTTAAAAATATAACTTTTAGCAATATTAACCTTCAATTATTTTTTAAAATATTTTTTTCCACATCAAAAGATAATTTATTATTTTCAACTTCAATATGGTTGACATCTTGTACAACCCATGACTTCTTCCATTCTTCCTTTCCCAATGTATGTTGCTTATACATATAAGTTATTACCATAACATAATTTTTGTTATTCCTTGTATCTACAAGAGTAATGATGAATCTATCTAAGTCTGGAACAAGTAAGGTTTTAGTGGGAATGCTACATATGCCTCGACGTGATCTTAAAATTCCTGAGGTTAACACATAGTAAACTTAATGGTTTAATTCCAAGACCAAAGTTTAATGGTGAAATATAAGACCAAAGTTTTTAATTGTACAAGAGAATTAGTATGCTAAGTTGTGAACCTGGCCCCTCCTAAATAAAACTCCATAAATGATTCCCAAAAATATATCACACAGTTAAGATTCCTTCCTAAAACCTGTCGAACTATGGTGTACTTAACTTGATTGACTGAACGAAAACCAGAACCTAGCTTTTTTGCAAGGATACTTCTCCCCAAAATCCTACCACTCTAATCCAAGAAAAATCAATCAGTGCAACGTTGATTCAGAGGTAAAATAGAAATGCAAGCATGCAAAACAGGACTAAAACGCAAGGTCCTTTTCACTCAAGCCAAGAATGAGCAGCTCCATTTGTTTGAACAAAAGAGATCAGTGGGGAAATGGACTCAGCTGATGGAGACAAGAAAGTCATAGGGATGAGACAGGCGTAGGAAGTATCCCCACTGAA
>JASDQU010244603.1:57521-74845 GCA_032191745.1 Picea mariana
TAGTTCATTTATGTCCCTACGCATTTCTTCACCTTCATCAAGAGTCCAAGTAGGATTTTCTGGAGGCTTAGTTGGTGTAGAAGTTCCCTTTTTTGGTGGCATGTTGGCCAAGTATCACTTCTGAACCTTGATTTTGAGGTGGTTCTGCTAGACAATATTTCTTCTGTTGTATCTCTCAAGTTTCATCCCTTCTAGGTATGAAACTTTCTTTTATGTAGTTCTCTGATATTTCTTCTCTACAATTCCATAGGTCTGATCAAAATTGGATGTGCCAAGTGGAATTTACGGTAACTTCCCCACAACTTGCCGATTTTTGTCCTTTCAAGGAGATCTCACTTGTATAGCGTGACCTACACAAAATAATTGATATAAAATTCTGAAACTCACACCAAAAATACTAGAGACTGTCCACAATCCAATGAAACCAATCCCACTCAATTTGAATACTCTAGGAAGAATTTATGCTTGTTTTACCTGGAACACCTTCTTGAGACTAGTAAATAGGACTAGTCAAATACCCTATCTTACACAGGGTGTATCTATAAATTTAAGATGACCTAGAAGCTGTATTTTTTACCACAGATACCTTACTAATTTCTGTAAATAGCCTCCAAATTTCAGGGTCTGAAACGTTACGAAATTTTTTTCATAGCAAAAATGTCGCAATGACTCATTTCAGGATAATTCCATAACCCTATCTTGTACAGGTTGTATCTCTGAAAGTATAAGGCCTCAAGAGATGAATTTTGAACCCAACGTACCTTGATCCATATAATAAATATCCTCCAAGCCGTTTCTTCTGAAACATTGTAGAAAAAACGTTATAATGAAAATTCCAAGGTGTCTCAGATGTAGCAGTGAAACCCCAAGACCTTGAGCTCTGATACCATATGTTAAGAACCAAATACCAATATAGCATAGAAAAACCTCATAAAAAGTACTCAACGTCTTGAAAAAGATACAATTTCAGATAATAAGCCTCTTCGAGGGGGCAACCTCCTTTTACCCCACTTAAATGTTCAAGTACAAGATGATTCAAAATGAAAATGTCTCCTTGGTATATATAGGAGACTAGGAGGTATAATCACAACTAATGGCCTAAAGATGACATAAATAAAATAACATTACTAATATAATATGCCCCAATTAAGGGGTAATGAGTCAATATTAGGGCATAACACTCAACTCAGCCATTTGTTTTATAAAACTTCCTTAGTGACACCTTGTCATTTGCACATTTAATTCATTTTTTTTAAATTAATTAGGAATTATTCCCCCCATGCACTTGTCACCCATTCCATTAGTTTCACAAGTAAATCAAAAATTTAATTTAATTAAAATTCAATTTCCCTCACCCATCCTAAAAGCACTCCTAAAATCACTCCTACTTGTCCCATTGTTCCCTTTATTTCCAATTAATGACTAACGCCTTTCTAAAACTGAGTTGAGTTAAAATAGGATTGTTCTTTAGTTAGACTAGCGTTAACTAGACTCTAGATACATTTCTATGCTTACACATTCTTTTACGCTTTATTCCAATTTTACCCTAAATTCCAATTTGGTAATTACTTGCACAATGTGTATTAAATCACTCTTTAGATTTATTTTATTTTCATTGATTTCCTAAATTGATTTTTTTCATCCCCTCATTATTTAATTTATAAAATTAGTTTTTTGTCCTCTCATTAACTTAGACTTAGGCTTAATTAAATTTTTATTTGAAAACGCTTAGACCATTAGGGATTATGATCAATAAATTCAGTCTTTAATTAATTAATTAATCAATTAATTAATTCGACAGTGCTCAAGATTTTACAAGGTTTAACATTCACTCAAAGTTTTCTAGGCCACCTAGATTCATTGACTCACCTTTTTTAAATACCACGACGTTCCCTTCAAGACGCACTCTGCGCTCCAAGGGTGCCACTCTCCTTTGATTCAAATTTTAATTACACGAAGTGCCCTTCAAGACGCACTTTTTCCTCCAAGGGTGCCACTCGCCTTTGACTAGTTTTGGTAATTGTTCAACCCTTGGAGTCAATACTCAATTCAGGCGACCTTGTGAGAGACTAAGGGATTCTAAGGAATAAGGAACCTGCCTTATTGTGCGCCCCTTAGAATCTTCATGAGTGGATGTCTCAGTATTCCCTCACGACATCATGGATCTATCGAACTAGGTAATCGTTAACCTACAATTTGAGCCATGACGAGAGTAATAGTACACTGTGACAGGGATGCTGCCACACCTCTCCCTCAATATTTGGTTGTTGTGCATGGCCCCTTTACTCCTTATATGAGTGAAATTAGCAAGCAATCATAAGCCTGCATCCATCAATGAAACATTATCAATGATCCATAAAGAACATCATATTATACCCGATCATATGTCACATATGCATAAATGAAATACTCAAACCAATACAATTCACTCCTTGACTCAAGCCAGAGTCCAAGGAGGCCCATTGATTCCATCGACATCCTCAATCTGTCAAGTATCCTGCACACTAAGGGAAAACTTGTCATTAACATCTGTCAATACATGGATATCAAACCATAAATCATAATCCATCAACATCATCATAAGAATCCATAAGAGAGATAGATAACCATATACTATAACCAGATTACTTGCATGTAAATGTCCTCAAAGACTAAGTTAGTAGCATGTTCTTGCAAGACAGGGATGTTACATACACCCCCTCTTGTTTTAAACTTTGTCCTGAAGTTGTACAGTATATAAAATGCAGTAAATAAAGCATATGATAAGATCTATATGTATAACTATCAAATAAATATGGAAATATTTTGCACATATCATATGCGTCCTCCCAGGTAGCCGAGTGAGGACTATAATTATCCCACTGGACCTTGACCCAATCGAATGTTCGACACTGTAGTTTTCGAATGTGATGGTATATAATGCGGATTGGCTATGTCGTGAGTGCACCCTCATAGGACACCACAAGGAACTCATGTCAATCTCATGTGTAGGATCACTAACATAATGTCACAAAATAGATACAAGAAAAACATCATGCATATGCCTCAAAGAGTGAGGCAAGGCTAGTTGATAGGACATGGGTTCTTTATTTTCCACAACTTTGAAAGGCCCCACCAAAACCTAGGAGAGAGATTAGCACCCTTTCCGAACTTAATCGTACTCTTGTGTGGCTTCACCCACAGGAAAAGTTGGTCGCCAACTTCATGATCACGGTCAATGCGACGCACATCAGCATCACTTTTCTGCTAATCTTACGCTTATTTAATCCTTTGTCTTATTGTTTGCATGTTTTCTTCCATTTCTTGGAGCATTTCTGGTCCCACCACTACCCTATCCTCAAGTCGATCCTAGCTCAATGGCATCTGACACGATTTCCCATAAAGAAACTCAATAGTGCCATCTTAACGATAGCTTGATAGCTATTGTGGTAAGAAAACTCTATCAGTGGAAGTAACTCTTCCCAACGTTTTTGTTGGTCCAACATATACATACGCAACATATATTCCAAAATTTGGTCCGTTCTTTCTGTATTCTCTTCTATCTCAAAGTGATATGTTGTACTAAAGTTTAGTTGTGTTCCCAAGGCCTCTTGGGAACTAGCCTAAAATTTTCTGGTAAACACCAATCCTCGATCAGATAAGATTCTTTTCGGTATTCCAGGAAGTCTCACAATCTCGCTGATAAAAAATCTATCTATGTCTAGTGCCTAATAAGTCGTGCACACAGGAATAAAAAGTGCACTCTTCTTCATAGTGTCAACCACCATGAAAATCGAGTTGTGCCTCCTTGCTGTCGACGGAAATCCAACAATGAAGTCCATCGAAATGACCTCATATTTCGATTCTGGAACAACGTGTGGTTGTATTAATCCTGTCGGATGCCTATGTTCATCCTTCACTTGTTGACATTCTAGACACCTCGCCTCATAGATAACTATGTCCACCTTCATCCCTTCTAGAAGAATAAGGGCTTAAGGTCTTCCCTCATCTTCGTTACTCCTGGATGAGCCATGTACACTACTCTATGAGCTTCACTTAATATCAACTTCTCAATTTATCAATAGCCAATATGTAAATCTAGTTATTATACCTCATCAATTTATCATGGTCCAACGTATATCCTTCAAACCTGGGGTACCAACATGGAGTCTTCTCTGATAAATTACTTAACCTCTTTACACCAATCATTGTCTAACTGTATAGTTAGAATATTTTCTCAAAGATTCGTCTGAAGAGGTATCACCAAAAATATGTGTGGTCTCTGACTCATTGCATCTGCCACTCTTTTCATTGCTCACTTAATGTAATTAATCTCCAATCATATTTTCTAAGTAATTATGATGAACTCTTTTTCCGCACATTCAAGTCATTCTTGTAAAAATCGTTGCATTCCTCATTGATCTATTTTTTTGTTCGAAATTCCTTCCATTCAAATAGTGTCTCCACACTCTCTAGGAGTACAAAATGTCCAATAACTCCCAATCATGTGTTGATTAGTTCTCCTCATGCTTTCATAATTTCCTTGAGATGTAAGCGATCACTTGACCTTCTTGCATCAAGAATCTGCTAAGCCTTCCTTGGATGCGTTCATACATACCAATAATTCCTCGTCCATGTCGGGGAATTTTAGTATCATTGTTTTCATAAATATATTCTTGAGATTTTGAAATGCTTCCACGCATTTCTCAGTCCAAACAAACTTATGGTTTTTCTTCTGCAATTTCGTGATCAAATTTGCTATCACAGAAAAACCTTCGACGAACCATCAATAATATCCTTCTAAACCCATAAAGCTACGCACCTTTGGTACGTTTGTCGGTGCAAGCCATTCCATAATAGCCTCTACCTTCGCAGGATCCACAATGATGCATTCGTCAGAGATAACATGCCCTAAATAATGAATCCTTGATTGATAAAAAGAGCATTTCGACAGTTTCCCATATAATTGTTTTTCTCATAAACATTGTAATACTAATCGCAAAGTTCATCATGTTCCTCCATCATTCGATAATATATCAATTTGTCATCAATGAATAATTAAACAACTTGTCCAAGTATTCACAGAACACCCCATTCATCAAACTCCTGAATACCCTTGGGTCATTTGTCCATCCCAACGACAACGGTAAACTCATAGTGTTTTAACCTCGTCTTGAATGCGGTCTTAGGAATATATTCCTATTTAATTCGTAATGGGTGATAACCTGACCTCCAGTCGATCTTGAAAACATCGTTGCGCCCTTCAATTGATCAAAAAAATTGTGTATTCTTGGCAATGGATGTTGGTTCTTGATCGTTGCCTTGTTCAATTGACGGTATTCAATACAGAGTCTCCACGACCCATCCTCCTTTCCTAAGAAATAACAGGCGCACCCCAAGGTGACACCTTGGACATTTAAGTCCCAAGTTCAACAACTCCTTTAGTTGGATTTTCAACTCTTGTAACTCAGGTGTTGACCTCTGATAAGGTGTTCTTGCTATCGGTTCAATTCTCGGTTTCAGGTCGATTGTNTTTAGAGCCAAGATTGTGTATAACTTGCATCCTTTGCGCATGCTCTTCTCTCGTTAGAGGGAAAGAATGAACTTCAAGGGCATTCCCTGGTTTCTTCCTATGATCACCTTTCTCTGTACCTCATCATCATTCATCTCAACCATTTTGTCTTACAGTTGAGTATCGCATCATGCGATTCCAACCAATCCATACCAATCACGATGTCATATAATCCTAAGATCATTATATATAGGTCAGACTTTGTTACAAATATCCGAAGTTAATGCGATAGTCTATAACCCTTCATCCAGCCTTTTGTTTGGCACCCAAATCCATTTCTACGTACCTAAACTCGTCCTGTTTGACTGCCTTTTCCTTAATTTTGTTGAGCGTTGCACTAGAAATATATCTCTCTATAGCACCGAGATCTATCAAAATACTAAACTTTTGGTTGGAGACGGTACCCGACGTCTCTAACATAGTGGATTGGAGGTTGACCTGGCAGTTATTCACCGTTGCTTGTATCCTGTGGGCCTTACCCAAATCTACAACTATAGTGTGTCATGTTGACCCGACTGCTCTGGCCTTCACAACCAGACAGTCTCGTTGGTAATGTGGCCCTCCACAAGTCCAACACCCTGTCTTTGGTCCAGTACTTCTGGCCCCAAAGTAGAATTTGTTGGCCTACCATCCTGAGATCCTGGTCTGTCTTGCTGACAAGCCTAAACTGTTGCTTTTGTGGATGATGTCACAACTAATGCAGTGGTCCTTTGTAGGGATTCCCCACTTAGGAGTTGGTCATCGAGGTGTTGTGAACGTGGATCCTCTCGACGTATCCTAATACCCTGATGTAATTTTGGTTGGTGTCTGATGCTGTTGCGCACCTGAAATCATATGTCCAGTCGGTCTTGTAGGAGTCTTTCCTTGTTCCCCACTAGTCATTTCTTCCCCATCTATGAGGGCCTTTTGGACTACATCGTGCAACGTCTGAGGAATTAGGTTCCTCTCCTACACATGAATGTTGTAGTTAAGGCCAAACACAAACTTGTTTACCTTATCTTCTCGTTGTTCAGATGCATAGCATACCTAAGAAGCTCCATGAATCGGGCCTCAAACTCGGGCACCGTACGACCACCCTATCGTAAGGAATTCAACTCATCGAGCTGGCGCTTGATGATTTCCTCTGATAAATACCTCTCAAGGAACCACTCCTCGAACAATTTCCATGACACATCTTCGATGACCATGTTTAGTTTAGGTAGGCAGGTCTTCCACCAAAGAAGAGTTCTTACCTTCAGTTGAAAGACCGTCATGTGGAACTCATGTTGGAGGTGTATTCACAAAGTGGAAGCACATCGTCGTGTTCTCCAACCATGCCTTGATGACTAAGTCATCTATGGCACCCATGAACTCAGGAAACTTAACCTTCTCTAGTTCTCTATGAATGACACCACTGCCAGTTGGGGTGTGTTGTGAACCCTCATTGGGTGTAGGTTCCCTGGCCTCATCTCTATCTAGTATGTTAATCCAGGCCTCTAACATCCTCTGAAAGGACCTCATCAATACGACCACATCCCCCACAACAATATTCTCTTGTCCAAAGACTTGTTCTTCTCCTTGGGGGTTAGACCCCTCTGGCGTGGATGCAAGTGGAGGTGTCACACCTATGCCCCTAGAACCACGTCGTCTACCTCCATGGCATCCTCTATCCAGGATTACCGGCACAAACAATTTCAAATTTTAATTAGCGACATGTTATTTATCAAGTGTTAAATATAGTGGAAGGCGTAATGATTCCCAAGTCGCAGGGTTGAACCTTCTCTGATACCATATGTAATGACCCTACTGTTCTTTCAACCGAATGAGTAAAAGGTAAAAAATATTTAAAGCATTATGGAATTAACTCGTTACATCATAATAACAACATATATCAATTAGCATAAATGTTAGTGACACTTGATCGACACATAAACATACATAGCGACGCAGTTCAACACATCACAATCAACCGAAGCAATAATATATTGATCAACCAAAATGTTGAATGATACGAACTACCCGCCCAACATACCATGCATGGTTAGGACCTCCAGGACACATAATAAACACTCAACCCCAGGATTAATCCGATTGATTTTGACCATTTAAGGTCTCAAGGATGGCAATTGTTCTGAGGAACAAGGAGATGTCTAATCCCACTATCACAATCAATTCAAAAAACAACTAGCTCAATCAATCAACATCATCACTAATCATGTTGCAAGAGCATATAAATACTCGGTCATTCATACATCGATATTATTCATGTCGCAAGAGAAGTCTAAATACTCAATCAACCATACATCAATATTATTCATGGTGCATGAGAAATCTACTTTATTTTACATGGCGCAAGAGGTTATAAACACTTATTCAATCATATAACAACATTATTTTAAGGTGCAAGTGTAACCATAGATTTTATTTTCATGGCACAAAGGCAAACATCTATTTTATTTCAAGGCACGTGATTAATCAATTACGGAATTAACAATAAATAAACATTATTTATTCATGGAGCGATAGTATATTCCACTACACTTAACTTTTTCAAGTAGCCATGGGTGTGATTGAGAAGGAGGGCAAATCACTGGATAATAAAATAAGAGCTTAAAACAATCTTAAATCATCCTTGTAAAAATGCGCAAGAGTAAACTAATTTCTAGACAATCATATGTCAACATAATTAAAGGCATAAGATTAATTATTACTTTTATTTTCATGGTGCAAGGTAACAATTTCTAAACAGCCATACAGTCATATAATTAAAGGCACAATATATTGTAAATGCTCAAACAATCATATGTCAACAGAATTTGCAAGGTGCGGAATAATCCTAAAATTTACTTCAATAGTAAACCCTATAACCCTTCTCACTTCCTTTATAATTGAACTTTTTAGAAATATAACTTTTAGCAATATTAACCTTCAATTATTTTTTAAAATAATTTTTTCCACATCAAAAGATAATTTATTATTTTCAACTTCAATATAGTTGACATCTTGTACAACCCATCACTTCTTCCATTCTTCCTTTCCCAATGTATGTTGCTTATACATATAAGTTAGTACCATAACATAATTTATGTTATTCCTTGTATCTACAAGAGTAATGATGAATCTATCTAAGTCTGGAACAAGTAAGGTTTTAGTGGGAATGCTATATATGCCTCGACATGATCTTAAAATTCCCGAGGTTAACACATAGTAAACTTAATGGTTTAATTCCAAGACCAAAGTTTAATGGTGAAATATAAGACCAAAGTTTTTAATTGTACAAGAGAATTAGTATGCTAAGCCGTGAACCTGGCCCCTCCTAAATAAAATTCCATAAATGATTCCCAAAAATATATCGCACAGTTAAGATTCCTTCCTAAAACCTGTCGAACTATGGTGTACTTAGCTTGATTGACTGAACGAAAACCAAAACCTAGCTATTTTGCAAGGATACTTCTCCCCAAAATCCTACCACTCTAATCCAAGAAAAATCAATCAGTGCAACGTTGATTCAGAGGTAGAATAGAAATGCAAGCATGCGAAACAGGACTAAAACGCAAGGTCCTTTTCACTCAAGCCAAGAATGAGCAGCTCCATTTGTTTGAACAAAAGAGATCAGTGGGGAAATGGACTCAGCTGATGGAGACAAGAAAGTCGTAGGGATGAGACAGGCGCAGGAAGTATGCCCACTAAAATCTAAGGTCCATCGATGAAATCATCAGGGAGGGCACATGCATCAGTTTAAATGAGACAATGCTGCCATAGAAGAAACTACCAAAAATTCACCCCAGGAGAAGGGCACGCTTAAAGGTTTCAGGAATGAATCTATTGGAAGAGGAATCGCCACAGGATATTTTCGTTGGGGAGGTGCAATACAATGCTGGAAGAAAAATGTAGGGTATCCTCCGGATAAGATCACAAGTATTAAATCTGGCCTCTCGGAAGAAGCAAAGGGAAAAATGTTATGTCCAACTACTTAGTTGGAATTCAACGTGCGCCCTATGAAGTGAGTTTCAGTTAGTCTATTCACCTCGAACATATATGTTGATGGAATCGAGGCACGGATTTTAACATTTACAAGGAAGGTTGACCTTGTTGTTGCAAGGACACTGTGAGCACAAAACAATCGGGGGAACCCAGTAAGTAGACCCTACACCTGAGTGGGATCCCCCTTCATTTTCTGACATCGATCTCAGTTATGAGAAACATAGGGATGATTAAGTGAGCAACCAGGATAGGTTGTCTAGCTGGGAGCGACCATAGAATTAATCAAGATGAAGGGACTAGGAAAAATAATTAGGAATTTTTAAAAATAATTAGGAATTATTCTCACCATACACTTGTCACCCATTCCCTTAGTTTCACAAGTAAATCCACAATTTAATTTAATTAAAATTCAATTTCCCTCACCCATCCTAAAAGCGCTCCTAAAATCACTCCTAGTTGTCCCTTTATTCCCTTTATTTCCAATTAATGAATGACACCTTTCTAAAATTGTTCTCTAGTTAGACTAGCATTAACTAGACTCTAGATACCTTTCTATGCTTACACATTCTTTTACGCTTTATTCCAATTTTACCCTAAATTTCAATTTGGTAATTACTTGCAAAATGTGTATTAAATCACTCTTTAGATTTATTTTATTTTCATTGATTTCTTAAATTGATTTATTTCATCCCCTCATTATTTAATTTATAAAATTAGTTTTTTTTCCACTCATTAACTTTGACTTAGGCTTATTTAAATTTTTATTTGCAAAATCTTAGACCATTAGGGATTATGATCAATAAATTTAGTCTTTAATTAATTAATTAATCAATTAATTAATTCGGTAGTGCTCAAGATTTTACAAGGTTTAACATTCGCTCAAAGTTTACTAGGCCACCTAGATTCATTGACTCACCCTTTTTAAATACCGCGATGTACCCTTCAAGATGCACTCTGTGCTCCAAGTGTGCCACTTGCCTTTGATTCAAATTTTAATTATGCGACGTGCCCTTTCAGATGCACTCTGTGTTCCAAGGGTGCCACTTGACTTTGACTGGTTTTGGTAGCTGTCCAACACTTGGATTCAATACTCCATTCAGGTGACCTTTTGAGATACTAAGGGCTTCTAAGGAATGAGACCCTGCCTTATTGTCTACCCCTTAGAATATTCTTGAGAGACTGTCTCAGTTTTCCCTCATGACATCGTGGATCTCTCGAACTAGGTAATAGTTAACCTACAATTCAAGCCATGATGAGAGTGCTAGTAGGTTGTGACAGGGATGTTTCCACACCTCTCCCTCAATATTTGGTTGTTATGCATGGCCCCTTTACTCTTTATGTGAGTCATATTGGCAAGAAATCGTGAGCCTGCATCCATCAACAAAACACTGTCATTTATCCATAAACAACATCATAATATACCCAATCATATCTCACATATGCATAAATGAAATACTCAAACCAATACAATCTTCTCCCTGACTCATTTCGGAGTCCAAGGAGGAACAATGATGCAATCGACATCCTCAATCTGTCAAGTGTCCTACACACTCAGGGGAAACTCATCAATAACATCTGTCAATACATAGATATCAAGCCATAAATCATAATCCATCAACATCATCATAAGAATCCATAAGCGAAACAGATAACCATATACTATAACCAGATCACTTGCACGCAAGTATTTTCAAATACTAAGTCAGTAATATGTTCTTGCAAGAGTGGGATGTTACATGTTCATTACCAAAAATCGTGTTACCATAATAGTTAATGCAATAATTATTTTCTCTAGTTGAGTTAACATGCCTTTTGAGTCTTCCTTGTCATGTACTTCATGAGATGTCCCCACCATTTTTGGTTTTCTACTCCTCCCTAGGCCTTGCAGCATTGCTTCTCCACTTTCTTGGAATCCACTATGGGAGTTTACCTTACATTTCGTTCAATTTTTTTTTTCGAACTTGGGATTTGGTACCATATGATTCATAAATGGTAGGCCAATGGCTTGTCTATCTTGCTAACACAAATCTCTTACTGTAAAATTAAAATGTAATGTCTTTGCAATTCACTATCAATATGAGTTCAAGCTTATTCAATATGAGTTCATACCATGAATTGATATCTCTATTTAGATTTGTCACCAATGCTTAGTTTAACTATATTACAATGCCAATACCAATCCCATTTATGAAATTTAGTCTACTCCAATTCTATTTAAAGTTGAATATTATACTTTGTATAACTAAATGTGAAAAACTCGATGCTTCTGATTCTACAAGCTAGCTAACAAGCACATTCTATTTGTGTTATAATGACAAAACAATACTTCAAATGTTCACAATATTCAAATGCAAACTCAAAATATGATTTTTTTATATTTGTCTTCAAGCATCAATCCACTTACTTGCATTGAAACTCCAATATCAATTCCAAACTATGATATGTATGCACTCCACTTATGTGGTTCTAACAGGACTAACATACCCTATATATGTTCAATATAACCAAAGCCCAAGACATAAAAAAAAAAAACATTCATTTTTGTCTATTGCTTCGTACATACATATATGTATGTATGGGTGGTTGTAGATTAAAATGCTACACAAGTACTTGGTATATGGAAATGTTGTGGCCTTGATAAATATTTTGGATCGATCAAAATGCTTAGTGTCTTCTAAGAAAACAACAAGGAACATCTATATTTGAATCTACAGATCATTGTGTTGTATGGTTTTGCTCCCAATTATTAACACAATTGGGAACTTCATGTGAATTACATGTACTTGGAAATAATGGAGAAAGTATTTGTTAGGTAGTTTTGATTGTGTTTGTATTTAGGACTTAGATCTTATTTTCCAGGAGTTTGTTTGATCTCCCTAAATGAATGTATTCTTATAAATGCATGTATCTTTGATTGTTTAAGGAATGAAGTAGCAGCGTTGTTTAGAAGCCTCTAGATGCAGCTTGTCTCACCTATGATTTGCAGGTTCATTCATTTTTTATCTTCCTATTTTTAATTTGGTATCAGAGATGAAAGGTTGCATACAAAGTGATCCATTATGACCTGTTTGAAAGAGTGAAGGCACTCCAAGCTTATGAAAAAGGTGACGAAAAAACACTTGTGCATGCGACCAACTGTAATATGGTGTAATTTGTTTATGGTGATTAATCTGATAAGAGGGTTGTGTGCAGCTGTAATAGAACATTGTTGGAGATCATTATTGTTTCCCATTTGGAAGATAGGTTGTTGGAATGTGTGCAGAGGTTTCCTGAAGTCCACGTGGAGCAAAGGAAACGACCGGAGATCAATTATTTTTGCATTGTGTGATATTGATTGCCTTGAGCAGATATCGTCACATTGTTTAAAAGGATATCGTTGCAGTTAAAAGGACGTCAGATCTGTGTGTTGGAATTTTGAGTATCTCATGTTGAAGAGAGATAGTTGTAAGACAAGCCACTTCCTATTATAAGACTATGACTGTGCCATCGGTGAGCAGCGAGGGACCCTGTGTGATGTAACGAACCTCCTCGTTACGACAACAACTCTGATAACAGGTACAATTTTTATTTTTATTTTAAAAGGGTGTGCGCGCGTGTAAAAGGAAACAGACACACTTGACTCACGTCACCACCTGACGACTAACAAGACGCAACCACGATGACCACAACAAGAAGACATAGGGCGCACCACAAGCAACTTCAAGCATGACACAACATACGGGTAAAGTACGGTACGAACACAGATGGAAGAATCCATAGTAGTAGATTTTACTATTTCTGCACAGGAAAGCAAGGCGTTTAATCTTAGTTCTCTGCTCCGGAGAGAGAGAATGTCAGATAAGCTCCTGGCCGACTGCTCAGGCAGAAACTATTAATCTCTGTTAGGTGTGTTGCAAGAGTGGAAACCTTGCCTTTAAAGGGCCCGAGACTCTTGATACGTCACTGGATTCCTTACACAGAAAAATAATCACACACCCACCCTTACACACTAGGCTACGTGGAGGTGTCTACATCCCGCCCGACACAAACAAACCAAGCAAATAACTGATTACAATCAAGTACAACATAAATAAGAAGAACGACCACGTCCCTTACAGAAGGCGCATGACAAAAGGACTCCGGCAATGAACACCCAAGTTCAACATTATTTAAATGAACAACAACCCTCATTTACTAACTCCAGGTAATTTATTGTACTTAATTCTAGGACATTCCACCATATATGTTTATCAATAACAATAGTTTACACTAGCATTACAATAAGATAACCATATCATTAGATTTTCTAATTACAAAAACATTACAATAAAATAACAATGATCATACATTTCATATGATATCAACACTAACATTGCATTTTATTTATATTGCAAGAACAATACATTTACATATTTCAAAACAATATATGACAATGATCTTACATTACAATACATTGCACATAAAATAACAATGAACTTACATTTCATAGGTTATCAACACTAACATTGCATTTTATTATATTGCAAGAACATTATAATTACATATTTCAAAAACAATATATTACAATTATATATTTTATAAACAAAATATTCAATGACATTCCTTTACGTATTGCAGTAACAACATTACCTAATCAATACATGTACACCTTACTAACACAATTTATGATATCATTAATAATAAAACCAACGACAATGAGTACATGCCAGACCAAAAGGGCGACTGAGGCACGCATGCCAGAAATCATGCCTTTAATTGGCAGCCATCAAAGACAGCTGTCAGAGACCCAATCAATCAGGCAATTTCTAAATTGGCACTGACGGAATCCGAGAATCAATTCGGCAATTTCCAATTTAATCCAAATGGCATCTTGCCATACCTTAACCTTGATAAAGCATTAAGTACAAGAACCAAATGTGCTAGAACAAAATTCAGAAACCAACTTACAAAACAGAAGTGCCAAAACGAAATTGCCAGCACGAAATTTCAAAAACGAATTCTCAGAATTAATCTCACAAAAATGAAAATACCAGGAACGAATTGCCAACACTAATTTGCTAGAACGAATTGTCGAAGGATCTTACAAAAATGCACATGCTAGAAACGAATTGCCAACACAAGTTGCCAGAACGAATTGTCAAATGATCTTACGAAAATGAAAAATGCCATAAACGAATTGCGAACACAAATTGCCAGAACGAATTGTCAAATGATCTTACAAAAATGCAAAAGCCAGAAACGAATTGCCAACACAAATTTCCAGAACGAATTGTCAAATGATCTTACAAAAATGCAAAAGCCAGAAACGAATTGCCAACACAAGTTGCCAGAACGAATTTTCAACGATCTCACAAAAATGAAAAATGCCAGAAATGAATTCTCAAAACCATTTAACTAAAACATCAAGAAAAACCATGCACAAAGACTGGACCCTCTTAATCATTGAAGAAACGATCTATTGATTTCCGTGTGTTAATTAGAAAATGCGGAACCCAAAAATATCTGTAATTCACAGGTGGCAAGAATTCTCATTAATTTCGCTGTCAGAAAAAGGTGAGGGAGGGAAGGCATGGGTACAGGCCTCGGTTCAGGGAATCAAGACCCCAAAATAGAGTCCACCGCGCAGCAGGGTTGGGATAGGTTAAAACGCGTGGGTATCTTTCCCCACTTCGCACGGAAACTAACCCCCAAACGCAGAATTAAACACCAGAACGGTTCGTAGGAGGAACACACCTGGTCATCACCTAGCCAATCGCTGAAGGGGCAATCTTCTCATGGCGAGATACTCAACCGTCAAGTTCTTGTTTTTCTTTTCTTTTTACTTTCAATCTGAAAATTTTTCAAAATAAAAAAATGATGTTCTGGTAATTCCAACAATAGGCAAAGCTAAATGCATTTGCTAAATGCATTTCACAGTTCAGTACTGAATAATTATGAACCTCATTCACCGAGCCATGGATATGATGGGGTCAAAGAAGCCAGCTTGTTCACGGATAATACAGTCAAATTTACAAAATATAATATGATATGACTCTGAAAAAAAAAACAAAGCTTGCGCACAGAAAATGCAATCCAATTTAAAATGATGGATTTTGAAGATGTGATTATATACGCAGAAGGAACCCAACCGCCACCAGTGATACAAGGAATTTTGCATGGGAAAAATATATTGGCAGCGCAAACATATATGGGAAAAATATATTGGCAGTGCACACAGAAAGTTATTTCAGAAATTGATTCGGACAATCATTTTCAGTAAAATTCAGACATAAATTTTGCGTCAAAAATCGAGTATGGTAGGAGAACTAGCACAGGTGCAACCAGACACAAATACAACACAAATAATTACGCCAACCCACCTAACTTCATAGATAAGGTCCTGAAGCGAGGCTGTTAATTCTGTAGTTGCGAGGTAAGTAAAACGTAGGGTGGAATCACAAGGAGCACACTAAGCGCAGAGCTGAGCTAGCCCAGCAACGCTTTAACGGATAGTCAACGGGAAAATAGGAACTATAACATCCGTAAAAATTTTCATCATCTTGCTAATAACGGAGGTAAATAACTTTATTAACAGAGGCAAATCGCAATGCATTTTAGTCTACTAAATTACAAGTCATACCGTTGCCTTAACTTTTGCCTTGATGACGTCCGCGCGCTCCGATTCGCTCCCGCATTGTGCTGCTCCTGCTCCATGCCGCTCCCGCTCGCCAACCATAGAGACTACAGCGGTACCTCCCAGCCAATCGCTAGGGGTACTCTACTTCCCCCTTAGCCCCCCGAGCCGCAAAGGGGCCACACACTGTCCAGATGGTAGATCTAGCTTCCCAGCTCGCCTCGCAAGGCTGAGCTACCACTCCAATACAAGCTGAGAAATTCCCAACTCCTCACAAGCAATCAGTGAAGTCACAATTCGGCAGCATAACGATACGCTAACAGCTGATCCCCTCCTTCCTCATATTCCTTTTCTTTTATAGAGTTTTTGAGACCCACCAACTTTCCTAAATCACATTTTTGATTAAGTTTCAATAAAATATTATGAATATTCTCCATCGCACAAGCGGCATCCATCCCCCTCTTTCCTCAAGCAATTATTTTCTTTAATTTATTAAATTCCTCATTTCCCTCACCCACCTAGAATCGCTCCTAAATTTACTCCTATGTGTTCCTAGATCCCCTTACATGCTTTTAGTAAATTTCCTAAAATGATGTTGCTAAATTTAGTTCATTTTAGGAAGTTCTTAATTGCAGATTCCTTACTATGTTGACTTTGTTTTTTACCCTATGTCCCCTTCTTTCCTTTACTATGTTTCCTTTATTACTTAGTTTCCCTATTTTTATTATTCCCTTCATTTTTTTCAAAACCAAAAAGGTAAATGCGCTAATTAATCTTTTCATTTATTATTTATTTAATATCTTTTGTTCTTTCGCAAGTTAGGAATTAATTTCTTCTTTGCAAAATTTTAACACCATTAGTTTTAGTTAAATTCTTATTCTCGTCATTTGCCCCAAGAATTTCATGAAGACCAAACTATTACTTAAGTGGGTTTTTTTTGTTTAAAATGTTATTTTTATTCTAGGGTCTTTCTCTTAAGGTTAGACTAAATTTTTACCCTAGAAAAGTTTTAGACTTAGGACTTCGATTCTGAACTGGGTGACACTTGGTTAGGGAAGTTGTTTAAGGATTTCTTAAGGCGTTAAAGTCTTAGGGCCATCTAGGTTTGTTTCTTCAACCTCATCAATGCGACGTGCCCTTTAGGATGCACAACGTGCTCCAAGGGTGCCACTCGCCTCGTTCGTTTCGTTTGTACAACATGCCCTTCAAGATGCACCA
>JASDQU010244604.1:0-17317 GCA_032191745.1 Picea mariana
AAGAAGAAGGATCTAGCGAACTGCACAGATCTTCTGTCCTATGTGAAGAAGGTTTTTGGTGGCTCTGTGTTGTAATAGATTGAAGACGCTAATAAAGAAGAAGAGTTGGTGGGCGTATCCCTAGGGTGGGGGTGAACCACGTAAATCTGTGTGTTATGCTTTGTGCTTCGACTTGATGTGTTTATCCCTTCTTTTGCTAAGTGCTTTGATATATTTAGATAGATCTACTTATGCTTTTTTATTCTTAGAGGTGTGTGAATGCTAGATTTGACATGTATGAAGATGCTTAGTGTTGATCTACCAGATCTGATCTTTTTTACTATTTCTAAGTGCTGGAATACCTTAGATCTAAGTGAATGTTGCAATTCTCTATGCTATCTGTGAAGTAGAGTAATGGTTGAATATTGATAATCTACCGGTGCTAAGTGCTTTGTAAACGATATAATCACAGATCTGTGTCCCAGCTAAGGTTGCATACACCTGAGTCTTGCAACCACCCATGCCTCTACCTCGGGTGAGACTTCAACTGCTTCGTAGGTGTTTCTGAAAGGGCTGGTAGTTAGGGTTTTATTGGTGTGCTCTTGTAGCGTTGAGCCTTGGGTCTTTCCCTGTGCCAACAAATGGTTCCATTGGCGGGACCTGAAATTGTGATTGTTGGGAACTGAGAAAGAGGAAGCTTTGTGCAAAGATTCATCTTGAAATTGTGAAAGATTTGTGTGTAGATATGTTCCCTAGTGTGCAGTATTCTACTTGATCTGAAAAGTTATGTACTAAAGAGAGAAGGTCAGATCTGAAGAAAAGAATCCTGATCTGAAGAAAGGAGGTCATATCTGAAAAAAAAAAGAAGAAGCAAGATCTGGAAGCTTTGTGCCAAGAAGAAGGTCAGATTTGAAGAAAGAATGTCAGAAGGTCAGATCTGAACAAAAGAAGCCCGATACGAAGAAAAGAGGTGAGATCTCTAAGCTCTGTGCTTTGATAAAGGTAAGAATAGTTAAATAAGTCTAGATCTGCAAGCTTTGTGCTCTGTAAAAGTAAGATAAGTGAAATTTTTTGTTTCTAAAGCATGGATATAGGTATGTTTGATAGATTTTTTCCTAGCTTAAAAAATAGGGAATTAATAGATGAAAGAAGGTTTGATATGAATAGATCTGATAAGAATAGCGATAGATATGTTATACCTATGCATAAAAAGAATGTTTGGACTAACAAATGGATGCAGGATCCTAGAAAGAACTTGTTGCAGGTTAACTCTTATGATCCTAGTGCGTAGTACAAAAGAGGTTGGGGATCATTTAAAAGAAAGAGAGGATTTACCCTCTGTTATAGTTGCAGAAGATTAGGACATATTGCTAAGGAATGCCTTGGAAGAAGACCTAATTGTCTTTGTTGTAAGGTTATGGACCATGAAGTATTAGATTGCCCCATAATGATTGCTAAGCTTGAAGGAATGAATCTGAACTAAGAGGCAGATCCAGAAAAGGTAGAACCCCAACAAGAATCATAGAAAGTATTGATAAAAATGAAAGAGACCCTGAATGACCACCGACATGTCAGATTATCAGATATTTTCAAAGAAAAAGAATGCATTGAAGCAAGAATAGGGGACTTCGACATTGACTGTGTTCTTGATGAAGAGACACAAGTGAATATTATGCCAGAAAGAACCTGGGAAGCTATAGGAAGGCCCGCTATGATCCCTTCCTTAGGAGGAATAGGATTATTCATAGGAAAATTGGTAAACCTATGTGGAAAGCTCACTTAGATATCTATGAATGCCAATGGAACTTCAACTGAAGAAGATTTTGAGATTATTAAATTTATTGAGGACATTGTCTCGTTTACCATGTTACTGGGAAAACCCTGGATTGATAGAGATCAAGCTAGACAAAAGGAAGAAGAAGAAGTTTTGGAACAACAAAAATAAGAGTTACAAGAATTCATGACCAGAAGGATCGCACAGTTGATTAAAGAATAGGAAAACAGATCGAAGCCATTTCACACTAGACACTCTGTTGTCGAAGCTGCAAGACCTATAGAACACCCTCAGAAGACTAAAGTACTTGTTCCAGAGGTAGAAGAGATGTTAACCCTGAAAGATTCTCAACAACGCATAGTAACTATATCTAAAGAAGATACAAATCAGAATGGAAAGAAGAATACTAAGACGAAGCTCACTGGAAAGAAGGCCAGGAAGCCAAGTAAGAAAAGGGATAATATTGAAAAATTACAGAAGTTTCTAGAGGGAGCCTCGTAGAAGGAAAATTTGCAGAATTTGAGCTTCGTCGAGATATCATAACAACGACATAGGTCACTTTGTCGTGGCGAAACAATATAGTCGTTGGAACTGATATATCCATTCAACTTCCGCTCCAAACAAACAGAAAAGAAATAAAGGTTCGCCACCTGACCATTGGACTGTGCCATAACGGACAAAAGAAGAGTTAATGAAGCCTCATAGTCATTGCAAATAATCCATTGTTGAGTTTCCTATTTAACCCGTCGCACCATGCACGAAGAACACTTTTTCCAAATCAAGAATTTGAGCTCACAACCTTGGTTAAGATTGTCCAGTGATCATTACACCCTTACCTTCCATCTTATTTCTGTGTCTACATTACTTTGTGAACCCAATATTATTAACCCCGAGCATGTATGTACGAGGAGCTTAGCGCACTTGAAGAATCTGCCAAGGAAGTACTCATTGATCTCAGGACCAATAAAATCATGTCGAAAAGAAGGATGTTTGCAGGTGTTCAAGCATCATTGACAAGAGGATTCCAAGCTTCTCCATCGACTTCTCGTGGAGAAGGAACTTCCAGAATCATGACAGAAATGAGAATGAAGCATAGAGACGATCTCACGAATGCCAAGTTGATTCCAAGCATATTACCTATGTATATACTCCTTTGAGCGGTGTAGTGAACAGAGATAGTGTGCCTAGATATTTTGACTATGCCTTGGTCACTGTGTACCTCCCGAAAGGGATACGCACAGTTCACACAAACTAGGATAAGGTAGCAGCACTGAAGTTTATTGAATTCAACCTTGGAGACCGTAAAACTTACAATATGCTCACCCCGCATAAGTATCTAACCAAGACGAAAGGAAAGAATTCAAAGATTATCCCCTAGCCTTGGACCCATAACCTCACACAGTCTACCCTGCTTAATGTTATGAAGATCCCGCACTTTTGACGACATCAAGAAGTAAACACATGTGTTAAATTGTTGTTATCCTATTACCATGGAGGATATTTATGGCTGAACCAACGTATCACAGTGGATCCAACCTTGATCCATCGGATCACCAGGCTGAGCATGCAGGGCGCCGACCCACGGGATTTTTACCCCGGCAAGACCGCAGATCACGCTCTTGCACAGAAGATAAAGGATGCGTATGGAAATGTAGAGAAGGGAATGCGAGGCTAAAAGGTAGCCTCTATCCAGAATGACGCAGTATGCCTAGCCTGTCAACTAATTGTTGGGAAATTAGTTCGCAAAAATCGGCCCACCCAAGTGATCAGATTCGTAGTCGACATCGCATGGAAGTGCGCAAAGGGTGTACAAATGAATTGGGCACGATACCTTGTAAACCAGCTAGAGCTTAATTGTAGGGAAGCATGGGACCAAGGGTATGGGTTCCATTTTAGCTGGCTACTCATACTGATCGCATTCATTGCATGGGAAATGCCAGAAGGTGAGACCTTCCCGGACATCAAACCCTTTGAACTGTTGGTTGTGAAGTTTAGTACCCTATGGTACTCGAACGATATGAATAAGCAATGGTAGTCAAATGTCGTGTTTCATTCATATTATAATCAGTTGAAAGTGTCTATCCAGTCTACACCGCACATCACTCCGAACACCCTCTACAGGGTTTGGCCCATGATGAAGTTCAATGCATACAGACACTTTCTCTACATCACAGTGTGTGGTGATGAGCACAAGTAGCAGTTACAGTACTATTATAAATTAACAGAAGAATATCTGGAGGAGATCACAAAGGAATGGTCGGCGAACCTCCTTGTTCCAGCTGATCCTGCAGAGATATCTGATGTAGACAGTCCAAAAATTGCGCAGGATATACCTGGACCTAGCATGCGACAGAAGATCAACGAAGTGCAAGACCTAAGTAGTGCCTCGGTGAAGACTGCTTCCATCACGCCAGAGCAAGAGCGTGATGGTGAAGAGTTAGAAGAAGTCAAACAGAAGAGCATATACGAAGTAGAGATTTTAAAGAAGAGGAAGGGTTCACCTCAGAAACCTTGTTCCCAAAAGAATTCCAAAGCTCGTGTGACTAAGCTTCAGACCACACTGACCCTAGACGATTTCAACTTCATCGTCGCAGCTCTGAATGATGTTGCGGTGGAGATAGTAGAGAAGCAAGAGGCTAAACAAGAGGAGATGTACAATCCAATCGAGATAGATCTCCAAGGAGTGCAACAGGCACTTCAGTCAAAGCGCGCAGTCTTCATTGCGCCCCCGTCAGTCATAACACCAGAAGTAGGAGATGAGCCATCTCAACTCCATCGGATTGCTGATATAGTCAAAGCTCGCCTTCGATGAGCTCAAGAAGAAACAATGCAAGCCACTTAGGCTTTAACATAGGTACAGGGATTTCTTATGGAACAGAGCAGCACGTTAGAATGAGAAAATATTGCTCTCCAAGAAAAATGGGATACAGAGAAAGCATAGCTACATCAAATCAAGGAATAGTTGCTTGCAGAGCAACTCGAGATAAAGGAACTGGTCAACAGAGCACTTCGCTCTGTGACCTTCGTCGAAGTACATACAGAAGAGCAAGTTCCATAGCAGGTGACAGAACTGGAAGAAGTGATCCAGAAGCTCTAGCAACGAATCGCAGATTTAGAGATTTGCGCAGTACCTGAGACCCTGCAGGAGATCAAAGACCAAAGAGAAATAACTGCACGCAGTGCATTTGATAGACTGAAAGATCTTTCCTTGGAGTGCAAGCAGCTGAGTAGCCACAATGCCTAGACATATGAGAACCTCACAGAGAACCCAGAGATATATAAATTGGAGTCGCAGCTCAAGGAGGCGAAGTATGAAGTTGAAAAGCTACAGACACAGCTGAAGGCCCTATCACCCATAGAAAGAATGAAGAGATCTCATGAGTAGTGCATGGCCCAACAACAGATCCATACGATTTAGAGAAAAGTGATGAACGTGACTCAACGACTTCAACCAGTGCAAGATAAGGCACATTAGTTGTTCACAGAGGTTGAAAGTCGTGGAGCAGAGCTAGAACAAGTTGTGAGTGCAGCAGAACAACGCCTAGAGGTACTTGTCAATGATGCACTCATCCAGGAGTTTATTGAGAAAGAGGTCGTAGCACAATAGCAAGTTGAAGTAGTTCGAGGAATTAGAGGCTGAATTGTGCAGACCAGAGTGACTTGGGACGAGTCACAGGTGAGTGTTGGAGGCATGTTGTCCCTTGACCAAGTTTTGGGAGATACTTGGTCATGTTTGACCATTTTTGGGACTTTGACAGCTTGTCGAAGATGGAGCACCAGACGAAGCGGAGATTGCGGAATATCGACCCACTTTTGGGTTTTTTGGAATATGTAATGGGGAAGGGATGTCGGCCCGTGGGTTTACCCATGCTTAGGCCCACTTTTATAATGTATAAATAGATATCTAGGCATCTATAAGAATACTCAGAAATGTATGTAATGTAAGCTAAGTGCTAATAGATTTTGTAAGAGATTTGCATGACTGTAAGAGGCTTGCAAAGCTAAGTGCAAGTCGTTGTAAGGAGTTGTGGAAGGCTTTGTGTTGTAGCACAAGGAAGAAGGATCTAGCGAGTTGCATAGATCTTCTGTCCTATGCGAAGAAGGTTTTTGGTGGCTCTGTGTTGTAATAGACTGAAGACGCTAATAAAGAATAAGAGTTGGTGGACGTATCCCTAGGGTGGGGGTGAACCACGTAAATCTATGTGTTATGCTTTGTGATTTGACTTGATGTGTTTGTCCCTTCTTTTGCTAAGTGCATTGATATATTTAGATAGATCTACTTATGCTTTGTGCTTCTTAGAGGTGTGTGAATGCTATATCTGACATGTATGAAGATTCTTAGTGTTGATCTACTGGATATGATCTGTTTACTATTGCTAAGTGTTGAAATACCTTAGATATAAGTGAATGATGCGATGCTCTGTGCTATCTGCGAAGTAGAGTAATGGTTGAATATTGATAATCTATTGGTGCTAAGTTCTCTGTAAACAATATAATCGCATATCTGTGTCCCAACTAAGGATGCAGACACCTGAGTCTTGCAACCACCCCTGCCTCTACCTCGGGTGAGACTTCATCTTCTTTGCAGGTGTTGCCAATAGGGTCGGTAGTTAGGGTTTTTTTGGTGCGCTCTTGTAGCGTTGAACCCTGGGTCTGCCCCTGTGCCAATAGTTGTTTAGAATTAGAGTAGTTGGACCTGTACAGTCACAAAAGTACTCTTGCATTTTTGTCGAATGTCTGGGTTTTCCACAACATAGTACGTGTTGAATAGTGATGGTTGTCTGAGAATTTAAATGACAAGTCAAGGTATTTGCATTTAAAATATTGATGGTTGTAGTTGGTTGTTCGTTATGTGTATTGATGAAGACCATGTTTCCTAGCATAGATAAACATATGATCTGTGACAGTATAATTTCATTACATTCTAATTATTAAATAAATTAGAGTACGAGATCGGGCATGATTTTTGTGTATGTATTTGATGATTGAAATCTTTCATGGGCAGTGGTTGATGAGTTGGCGTTGAACAGAGTGGAAATAATTGATTGTGTATTCATTTGAGACTTGTTTTAAAACATTAAATAGATAAATGAGAAGACCATAGCTCCTCTACAGGTTGTTGTGGAATGCATACTATCTTGTTTTGAGGACACTATGTGACCGATTGACTGCGAACAATGAGAAAGTTAATGCGCATAATTGTTTAAATTTTACATAGTAGTTTTTCTTTTGGCATAGTGATCATTTTGGTTGGTGTTGGATCTTTTACATTGATATGGAATGATTTTATGGATTACTTAATTAATTTTATGAACAACACCCACTCTCTTCCCTGCCATTATTTCGTTTTCCACTAATTACAACCCCCTCACCTTCCCACATTCATTCTTCACTCCCTGTTCTAAAATTTAATTACAGTCAAGAAGATTTATGTATTGAAGCAGTTTGAAGTCGCAGTTTCTTGATTGGAATACAGTGATATTTTCTTTGATTTGCATTACAGTTGATTGTTGTTTTCTTTGAGCAGTAACCATGTTTCTTTCCCCCTCATTTTATCATTTTTCACTCAATACAAACCCCTTGCATATCCCAGAACCTTTTGTTCGCCCCCTACTCAATGACAACAGTTAAACAAATTGTATCGATTGGATTGTATGGGTTTGATATTTTGTTGAGCCAAAGTCTATTTCATATTTTAAAGGAGTTTCCATGTATGTTTGTTAAAGGAACTATTTGCTAATTGATTATGCATACAAGAATGAGCTATTCAAATAAAAGGCTGAAAACTGAGGCCCATTATGCCCTTGTCGAAGAAAAATTCGCTACTGCTCCTTCCGCATCTTCAAATAATTCTGATAAATCTGTGTCCTCCCGCATGCATCGGAGGAATGATTTCCATCATGTGATCAACGAGATTAGGCCTAAAGGCTCCACACAACCTAAGACAAATTCAGAGAGTTTAAAAGATGATAGCAGTAAAAAAGTAAAGATTGCATCACAGACTGGGAAATATGGATTTTAAGTTTTATTTAATTATCTATTGTTGAGAACAATTGACTTCAGATTTGTGGACAACAAGATTTTTGGATATATTGGTAATATGTTTTTGAAAATAACTTCAAATGTCAATAAGATAAATTTTCAAATATAAATGTGATGATGGGAGTCACAAGGAGGGGTGTTTTGCTTAATTAACTAGTATGTTATGATTGTTAAAGAGCTAAAGGGAGTCACATGGGGTCCCACCTACTAGTTATTATTTATTTATAACCCTTATTATGATTATTATTTCCCCCCCTAACTAAAAATTTGGTTGATCCTTTTAATTAACTTAACTAATGAGGTGCTTCAACTACTTCAACCAATTTTAATCTGCTTAAAGGAAAAACAAAAGGGATGGACAAGTGGAGGACAGAAGGATAAGCATATTGAGGTTTGCTCTTTGAGGTTATGTTGAGATAGTTCAGATTTCATTCATTCCTTAATTCATCACAAGCCTAATTCTTTTTTATGATAGCAGGATCTTATTGTAGACAACAAGATTCAGGGTTGAATTACATCATTCAGACACTTGTTTTTCATAGGTGTTGATCTATCTTTGATAGTCTGTGTAGACTTGTCTGTTTGCGAATTAGTTTTCATGACTAACAAAGGATATTGTGCAGAGTCGAGTGGGCAACAATCTATGGCAAGATGATCCATCTTTTAGATTTCATTTTTTTATTTTCTGTCAGACGTCCTTTTGTATGTTCCATCGGGGATGTCTAAGTTTGACTTTGGTTCAAAATTTCTACATGAAATTTTGTAAAAATAATGACTCTTTGGTGAATTGGAATGAAATAAAGGATTGCTTTATGTCTCATCTGTCTGGATTATCATCTTGGTGTCTTTACTTCTGTCTCTACATTTATTTTAGCAACTATTATATTCATAAAATCATATTAAAATCAATTTTCCAGCAATCTTTTAATTGTAAAAAAGACTAGCCTAAGCACTTGTAATCAACACTTGTGAGTTAGGATTTTATTTTTGATGGATATAAACATAGGGTGACATTCCCGCCTATTTTTTTTAGCCAAGCAGAATTTGAAAAATGCTTGAGTAAGATCATTTCATATTTTTTCCTCAACAACGTCTTGTTGTGCATTAAAGGCTCCAATACCATCAAACTAAGAAATCTCGGTTTGATAGTCATGTGGCATGTTATGTAAACGAGCAGCTAGCACCATGGGAGCGTATCTCGCTGCCATGATTGGTGGAGGAGGCTGGATGACAACTTGTATGATTGGTGGAGAAGTGACAGGAGATATGGAGGAAGCAGGGCTAGGAGGTATAGATTGAGATGTTTGAGGATTGACAGAAGCTGCAGCAATAGAAATGGCAGAAATCTCAACAGACTGTTGAAAATGGGATTTATACAAAGTTTGGTTGAGGCTTGATGCTAGATCTTGTAGTTTCTCAAACTCTTGAAGGATCTGTTGATCAAAATTTATTCTAGGAGAGAGTCTTTCAGGGGTTTTAGGTCAGAGGATGGTTTGATCTAGTATTATTTCGTCCACAAAGCTATCATATTTGGTTCTAAAAAGGATATGTTCAAAAGATAGATCATACTTGATGTCCTGGATTGTGAAAAGCTTCTCTAGAAGAGAAGTGGCCCTAAGAAGAGGACTACTACTCCCTTGACCTTCGACGGTGATTCTTTTTTCTGATTAATTTTTCTGGGTTATCTACTATCTTTACAGGTTCTAGATCAGGGTGAGATCTAGTGTGAATTATTTTTGGAGACGGAAATTTAAACTTTAAGAAATCTAAATTAATATGTACAAATTTCAACAACCTCTGAACATTTATCTCTTGAAAGTTAGATATTTGATTGTTCAGAAATAAAGTTTTCTTTATCTAGGGAAGAGAAATCGTAAAGATGGAAAAATTGTTCAGTTCCACTGTATGGTCACCACTATGTTAGCGCTTTGTAATTCCCAGAGGTTTTCAAGGGCAGAAGAAATTGACGAAGGTAACTTACCAAAACCACTTTTGAAACTGGGATCTAGCCCTTCCAGTTTCAGAGAGGGATCTCTCTGTATGATTTAGAGTTGTTTAAGTTTCAGATATTAGGCTAGTTAAAATAATATTTGTTTGTTTGTTTGTTTATAATATTGGTTGAAGAATTGCATTAAAATTCCATTGGGCTATGGGGTCTGTATTAAAGATTAGAATCAGATACAGTTTTTATAAGGTTCCTTCATAGGTCAAGATAGTGAAAACGTTGGATCTATTAGAATTAAATGGGATGAAAAAGATAGAACATGTGAGAAAATCAACCAAGCAAAGAAGCAGTTAAGAATTTCTTTACTTAATATCAGATGAATAACACGTAGATCGTTAAAAGACCAGAAACAGAGTGCACAAAACAAATTTTGTTCATTAACTTTCTTTTAATGATTAGAAACTGAAAACATAATGATTACTGAGAAAGGTAAACATTTAACAGAGAAAAATAAACATCACCAACGTTCAAACACAAGAATCCTGTGAAATTAGCCTTTTTATTACTGGTCGATCCTTTTGAAAAGATTACACAGATAGCTCCTTGGGCGCAAAAATCAACCCTCAATACTTCAAAGTGAGAAGTATTTATACAACAGTTACATCTGATCCTTTCATTAATGACTAGGATATTGTGGAGGAAAAATCTAACTAACTAGATTACGAATTACAAAATAATAAGAATGTTGATGATCTGTTCGAATCCTTGGTGTTGATTCTAGGGGAAGTAGTTGGTGATTCATCACTTTGACTTGATTGTCTTCCTCATGTTGACTCGGAAATCCACATCACCTTTACTCAAGTAAATAACATATGGCTTCCCACCTCTTTTGACTAGGGATGGAAACCTTGAGTAACTTTCTGTATGTTTCGTCCATCTCAGTGTACTTGGAAAAAGTAGGCTTTGTGATGAAAATGTATTTTATCTCATGTTGGATGCTCAGGTCCAAGTGTAAAGTTTCTAAGAAAACCTTGCCAGTAATTCTCCCGTGTATGCCTACAAATTTAGAACCATCTTTGCGACTGTGATGACCTTCTGCTTGTAGTCTGATAGAGTGATGAGCTTATCATTTATCACTAGTAATCCTAGAAGCCCTTTATTGTGCAATGTCTTGACCTTGTTGAAAAATATATGCACCCCAATGTCCATCGTCTAAGATTTCTCCTCTAGTTGCAACATCAATCCTTTCTTGGTCAAAACCTTCTTGACCTCAAGGATGGTCTCTGTCCTGTCTTCAATTTCCAATGCCTCTAACTCCTATTTGGTCTTGGAGTTTAATAACCTGATGAGTTCAGTGGCTTCTATAGGCCTCTCTCCCAATTCTTCCCTTATCTTTTCAATTGCTTGCCTGGCCTTCTGCACCAGTT
Source organism: Picea mariana (assembly GCA_032191745.1). Lineage (NCBI taxonomy): Eukaryota > Viridiplantae > Streptophyta > Pinopsida > Pinales > Pinaceae > Picea > Picea mariana. The sequence continues at coordinate 11,168 of JASDQU010244604.1, forward strand.
CATGCTATTCAAAAACAATTTGTATGAATGGCCATATCTCTGCCATTTACTTGCTGATGTCCATCTGGATGTTTTCCTTATCTTCAAACTATGTCTTGGCCATGACAGTCTCCTTTTGCAGCTTATGCATTTCTTGGTTGAGTCTTTGTGATTTATGAATCTCTGTATTATAGCTGGCCTGGAACATGGATTTCATCTTCTGGAGGTTTTTTACCTCTTCTTGAAATATTTTGATTTCTTCCCCTTGCAGAGTCATGTCCTCCATTGACTTTACCAACTTCTCAGAAGAATCTAGAACTTTTACTGGAATGATTGATGGAATCTATGTTGTTTTGGTTGTTGTTGTTGTACTAATTCATGTGAGAGGAATTGCCTCCAGTGGGATAAAATCCATTTTCACACTCTGTTCTTTCTCTTTAACCAACTTATCTAGCTTAGGTTCCATCTCCTTTATCTATGCATTCTGCTCCATTATCAGTTTCAATATCTCCTCCTTCTGGCCTTCACTCTCAGCCATTTCCTTTGCTTGTGAATATTCGTTGGCTGGAATTTTCAGTTGTTTTCTCAGAGATGCTATGTCATCATTTTCCTTCTTCAATAGTTCTTCATTTACCTTGACATTCGATGGATCCTAACCGATCTTCAGTACCAGCTCCTCTAGGGATTTGATTTTATTATCCTTGGCCAGAGAGGATATCTTTTCCATCTTTAACTGGGATTGGAAATTATTTAGAGACACCTGCAATTTTGCAGCAGTCAATGATGTATTTGTCAAGGTGGAGAAGACCATCTCCCCTATTTTCCTATGCATGTCCATTTGATCTGTTGGATGCACCTCTTTCACATAAAAATCAAATGATGTTTTCTTCTAATTAGAAGTTGCCTTGGGATGAGGGACCTTTGCCCGTAAGAATGCCATATGAATCCTTCCCTTCTCTGTGTCAAAGGCATACAGTAATCTGTGCTGAGTTGTGGATGTTTGCTTCCAAAATTGGGCATATGTGCTATTGTTTAGAAGTTCATTCTTCTACTTGATCATTTTGTATTTGTCAAAAATGTTTGATCCTGTTGGCTCTTGAGAGGATTCAGCTGACAGTGTGGTGTTTGTTTTCTTTTTGGATGAGGATGTAGACATTATGTGCTGGCTTCCTGAGAATACAGATGAATGTGGTCCCTCCATAACTATAGTGGACTGTGTTTCTTCTTCTCTGATCCTTTCTGGGTTGTGACTGGTCTTGGTCGTCTTCCTATAAACTTGGAAGTATTCAGCTGAAACTTCTGTGACTGAAGGTGAAACCTCTTTCCTAGATCTTTTTTCTGTTTTCACCTAAGGAGTGCTGGTATGTGAAATGTTGGCAGGTGAAGGCTTCTCTTCTATCTCCAGCAAAGTATTTTCCTGCTAATCTGTCTGATTCATGAACTTTTCTACCTCTGGTTTTGGCACATGAGCCTAAGGAGAAGTCTTTTATTTGAGCCTAGTTTCTGATATGATGCCAAAGGGGTCATAATTCCATGGGAAACTTAGACTGAAGTTCATTTCTTTTAAGAGATTGTTGGTTTCTTCTCCTGCAGCTCTGTTGTTACATATGAAAGAACCAATTTGTCTCTTGATCCTGAGTTGCTTTTTCTTCTTGAATGACACGAAGTGGATGTCATCATCATTGATCATCTGTCTGATATATTCCAAGGAAAATATTTTGACAGGAAGGTACTTTGGAAGCTTGCATGGAGGTAATTCACACCCATAAACTCTGATCTCGGTATGGTTCTGGTAAAGATACCAGTCCCCTGTTTTGGCTAAGTATGATAGGTGAAGGATTCTCTAGACCTCCTCATTTATCCTTGGTTCCATACTACTTCCGAGCATGCACACCACTGGATGGTAAAACTGATCGATGGACTTTTTGAAGTTGAATTCAGATGAGTTATTCCTCACTATTGAAGTCCAAGAAGTTATTGGTTGAGGGTTCCTGTTATGATCCAATTTCTGAAAGGAAAAAGAGAATCTGTCTGATTGGAAGAATAGAAATAGGTACACCAGTACTGAAGAGTACCTGAACATTCCCTCTATGGAAAAATTGAAAAACTGTTCTTGTATAATGTCAGCCAGAAACACACTATAATTAAATTGAGTTGTAGATTTTTCTTCTGTGGAGAAAATGGATAGAAAACCCAAAATGGGTTCATCCACCCATTCATCAGAATAATATCCTAGCAGGCAACATAGGGTGGAAATGATTTGGTTACCTTTGACTGAGAAGATTGAAGAAGGATAGGGAGGGTTCTTTTTAGGAAACTGCACGTCTTTTGGTAAGAAGATTTCAAATATCTGGGCTCTTTGAGGAAAGGAAAGTTTCTGATAGAGTTCAGTCAGAATTTCAATGGAGAAGGGGATGGAAGAATCAGTTTTGGGTATTTCCATCATCTGGTTTATTGTTTGAGGGGTGATGGTGAACAAAGTTTCACCAGACGAAGATACAATGGCCCTTTGGTCGGGAAGGTAGTGGGCTTGACACTTCAAGGCGAACTTAGGGAAGTGATAGGTCTGGGGAAACATATATAATGGCAGATTAGATTCCCAGAGTTTGATCTCATCACTCTAGTCTAGGAAAATATCTTTTATCCAGAAGTGTAATTCGAAGAAATCGAATTCACACTTCGGCTCTACAATTTAGTAATATTTATCAGCTAGGGGGACGCGATCCAGGTCGACAGGAGGAGGAAGAAACGAGTTTTCTTCCGTTTTAATAGATTTGGATTTGGGCGCCATGATTAATCAAATATCTAAAGATGGAAAAAGGTATGGTCTGTGATTACTTGGCTTGATGGTGCCTACCGACGGTGAACTTGGTAGCGGTTAGCTTGAAAATAGTAAATGGTGGTGTTGATTGTGTCTGGATCAGTGAAAAATGCAGTAATAGAGAAAACATAGTTAAAATGGTGTAGGGGGTGTCTGTTACGGTGCAGGTGGTGAGTTGGATGAGTAACGGTCATGGGGGATGGCATTGATTGGCCAACGGGTAGATGAGTGTGACCTAGAGAGTGTTTAATGGCCAACGGGTAGATATGGATGTGACGTGTGACAGGGTAGTGGGGTACGGTGGTGGAGTGAGGTGGGCGATATCGGATGAGTGGTTAGGCGGTTTCCCCGGAAGGGAGGGGGGTGGGCAGTAAGAGAAAATGAGAGGGGGGGGTCCAGTAAGATCTGGATCTGACACATTGTGGGGGGCCCACACTGGGAAAATTGCTCTCCCGAACCGCCGCCCCCCCCGCTCCTCCCCCCACTGTTAAAGCCAGAAAGGTTGGGGGGTTTGATATCCACTAGTGGTCGTTCATATGAGCGCGGATTTATAAATTGCTGAAATATGTGCGCCCTTTAGCCATAAAGTGCTAAAAGGTCAAATCACCATGGAACTTAGGATAAAAACATATTGTGGGTAGCGCAAGCTCCCCTTTCTTTATTTTTTTTTCACCAAGGGGTCAAAAACACATCAATTTAACTCAAATAAAATACATTTAATCAACCTTTTGCAAACTTTTATTGAAATAAAACATGCTAACCTAGTTCCTAATCTAATTACCTAACACATTGACCCAATTTAAACTGTTGGGTCAATAATTACTCTAACCTAAGATATTTGGCCAAGATTAAATGGTTTGGCCAAGCTTATTCACTAGCCTATCAACAAAAATTTAAAGAGTTTGATCATGGTTAGATAGTATGAAGCAAACCAAATTTATTTCATGGATTTTTATCTTTTTATCTTTTTAAACCCTCTTTTCATTTTTTATATTTTTTATTCTTTTCTTTTCTTTTCTTTTTCTTTTCCTTTTCCTTTTGTAAATCTTTTGCAGAATAAAATATTATTTACAACACAATACAACTTAGAAGTAGAAATTTCAATCAGCAGGTGATCCTATGAAACATAGGGTTATAACACACAAGTGGAGCTTTGAGTTAAACTTCCATTTTATCCTTCGGTGTTGGGAAGCAACACATTTTTTAATCAATCACCTTCACTTAAAGCCTCTGCATTTTCATTATAGCTTCCCTGCATTTTTCCAGAGGAGTTTTAGTCCCTGCGTGTTGCCAGGTGTTTTTATCTCTGTGTGGGGCATTGATCCACTCATAATTAGAGTGCTCATGGCGTTCTCTTTCATTCAAGGATTCATCAGTGATGGGAAATTAATTTCGCCTAACTTCATGCGACCGAGTTTTCTGAGCTTCATTAGCGCCTCTGCGATTTTTGGGCGTCCACTGCACGTGGAATGATTCTGTAGCATTTATCCCTTCTCTTCATTGTTGTGGGAGGGGCAGTCAAACCCTGCGTCTTATTTTAACATGCCCATCAAATCTATTTCCAGATCCTTGCACGACTCTTAAATTTCTCTCCACGAGGAGATTCAGTTTCAGTTCATCGCATTTGAAATCAGACTCCTCTTGTGATCATCATCTGAATCGGGTTGAAGTTTGGAGAAATTTTTACTTTAGACAGGCTATTTTATACGCATCTTTATAAATGATTTTATAATTTTTGTTTTTAAAATGAGTTAACCAACGCCCTCATCAAGTATGGTTTTTAATGAATTCCTTAGTACCATCCTTCCAGTGATTGTTAGAATAACTCCTTTTTGTTTTAAGATAAATTCATCAAACCACTTGGATACATAAAGAAAAGCGGGTGTTAAATTATATTACATGATTTTCTCCCTTAGGTTCTCCTAATGTCTAGGAGTGTTAGATTTATTACATATTCTTAGAAATTCCCCTCAGAGATGAGGCATATAATTAGGCTTCATGTCTTTAATTATTGTTTTGCACACTTGAATTACTCATATTAGAAGTATCGCTTACTCCTTTACCCATCCTATTGCTAAAAGAGGAAGCATGGTGGAAAATTCCAGTTCGCTTTAAATTATTTTGGTTATATGGTAGATTAAGTAATTATTTCCCTTGCACCTTTAAAACAAGTGGACCACTCTTGTGCCCTTAAAAACTGTTGACGTATGATTGATTATGTATTTATGCTCCTTGCGCCATGGAATAAATTATTGACCCCCTTTTGCCTCAAGCTTCATGTGATTGGAATTCATGCACTTTTGAATTAAAGTAATGATTACTCTCACGCCTCTACACAATTTGTCATGTGATGGTCCAAAAATCGGTTTACCCTTGCACGGTTATACCAAGTTAATTTATGAATTGTTAGTAGATGGATTTAATGACTATTACCTTGCATCATTAATTAATAATGTATGATGTATCAATAACTAGATTACTTTGCGCTTTGAATATTGATGATGCTTGATCGAATTAAAAATTGGTTACTATTGTGCCTTTAATCATGGTTGATGAATGATTGAATTATTAATTATATTATCATGCACCTAAATTTTGTATGTATAATTGATGTATTAATTGAATAGAATGCTCATGCGCAATTCAATAATGTGATGTATGACTAGTTGAGTAATTAAACTCCTTGCACGCACTGGATTTTAATGTAATGTTGATGGTTTTAGATATTAGTCTTCTTGCATGAAATGCAAATTTATTCTAACGAATGATTGCACATTTGATTGGGATTCGCACCACAAATAATTGTTATTTCTTTGTACCTTGCACCTTGGATTTAATGTGGTCTATGATGAGTTATGTGAATGATTACTCACGCGCCATGTTTAGTTGTGGATTAGGATTGATGGATTGATGCATTTGATTATCATTGATCTAGTTAATTTAAAATTTTCAGTTTGACTTGATTGTGTTAGCGGGATGTAGACACCTCCTTGTTCCTCAGAACAGTCACCAACCTTGAGACCTAAAATGGTTAAAATCAATTGGAACCTGGGCTTGAGTATTTCTTATGTGTCCTGGAGGTCCTAACCTTGCAGGGTAGGTTGGGTGGGTAGTATATTGTGTGATTCATGTGATTATATTTATGATCCTTATGATTCGTTATGTTATCTTATGTTTTCTTGGTGTTATCTGATGATGATCCTTATGAGATGCATTGAACGTTTAAGATTGCATTTTTATGCATCGTTATAAAATGTAGAATGCAATGATGTTGGGTTGCTGATAAATAATGTGTTAATACATCCTTAAGCGTTTCTTGGTTCATGGTGATGATGCGTCGACATTGTGCC
>JASDQU010244605.1:1194-14669 GCA_032191745.1 Picea mariana
GTTCACTTCTTGGTGCCTTACAAAATGTGGGATCTTCATGACATTGAGCAGTGTGGACTACGCGAGGTTCATGGTCCATGATTGAGGAATTATATTCGAGTTCTTTCCTTTGGTCTTGGTCAGATACTTATGTGGAGCAAGCATGTTATATACCTTACTGTCGTCGAGGTTGAAGTAGCTAAACTTCAATGATGCGATCTTATCTTGGTCTGCGTGCACTGCACGTATCCCTTTCAGGAGGTATGCAGTGACCAAAGCATACTCAAACTCTCTGGGCACACTGTCTCGATTTATTGCGCCAATCAGGGGTGGTAGATAGGCAGGTAAAATACTTGGGATCAACTTGGAATTCGTGAGATCGTCTATGTGCTTAGTTCACTTTTCATCTACTGGTCAGAATGGACCATCTCAAGCAGTGGACGGAGAGGCCGGTAGTCCTCTCGTCAAAGATGCTTGTACACCTGTAGACACTCCTCTCTCTGACATGACTCTTGCAATCATTAAGTCGAGGAGAATTTCTGTTACTTATTATTCAACTGCGGTGAGCTCATCGGACATATGTGCTCGGGATTAAAATTATCAGGGTCACGATGAACTTAGATACGGCACTAGAACAAACAGTAATAGCACAATGATCACTGTATACAATTCACTTAGTCTGCGGGCTCAAACTCTTAGTTACAAAAGTGTTCTTCGTGCATGGCGCAGTGGCATAAGTAGGCAACTCGGCAACAGTTCGCTTGTAACGAGTATGAAGCCTCATTAACTCTTGTTATGTCCATTATGGTGTGGTCCAACGGTCTGGTGTTGAGCCTTTATTGCCTTTCTTCCCGTTCAGAGCATCGATCGAACGGTTATAATATCCCCAACGGCTATATTTCTTCGCCATGGCGAAGTGCCATGTGTTGTTGTTTTGATATCCCAACGAAGCTTCAATTATGCAAATTTTTTGTCTGCGAAGTTCCCTCTGGAACCTTCTGCAATTTAGCTCTCTTCTTACTTTGCTTTCTATCCTTCTTTCCAGTGAGCTTTGGCTCTGTATGTCTTTTTCCATTCGGATTCTTATCTTCTTTTAACATAGTCATTGCACGTTGTTGAGATTCTTTCCTAGTATTTAGGGGTAATACCTCTTCTTTATCTAGAGTAAGTACTTCAGTCTTATGTGGGTCTCCTAGTGTTCTTGCAGCTTTGACATCTGGGTTTCTAGTGTTAAATAGCTTCGATCTGTTGTCCTATTCTTTAATCAATTGTGTGATCTTTCTGGTCATGAAATCTTTTAATTCTTGTTTCTTTTGCTCCAAAACTTCTTCTTCTTTCTTTCTTCTGGCTTGAGCTCTGTCAATCCAAGGTTTTCCTATTAACATGGTAAACGGGGTGTTGTCTTCAATAAATTGAATAATCTCAAAATCTTCCTCTGTCGAAGTTCCATTGACAATCATAGGTATCTGAGAGAGCCTTCCACACAGGTTTACCAGTTTTCCTCTAAATAACCCTACTCCTCCTAATGAGGGAGTCATAGCAGGCCTCCCTATAGCTTCCCAAGTTCTCTTAGTCATGACATTCACCTTTTTTTCTTCATCTAGAACACATTCAATGTCAAAGTCTCCTATTCTTGCTTCAAGGCCTTCCTTTCCTTTGAAGATCTTTGATAATCTGACATGTCGGTGGTTATTCAGGGTTTCTTTCATCTGTAGCAATGCTTGCTCGTATCCTTTCTGTTATTCGTCCATAATCTCAGTTTCTAGATCTGCCTTAGGGTTCTCTTGATTTAGATTCATTCTTTCAAGCTTGGCAATCATTCTAGGGCAATCCAATACTTCATGGTCTAGAGCCTTACAACAGAGGCAACTAGGTCTTCCAGCAGGGCATTCCTTAGCCAAATGTCCTAGTCTTCTGCAACTGTAACAGAGGGTTAATCCTCTCTTTATTTTAAATGATCCCCGACTTCTCCTATACTGCACACTAGGATCACAAGAGCTAACCTGCAATAAATTCTTTCTAGGATCCTGCATCCATTTGTTAGTCCAAACATTCTTTCTATATAACATATCTTTTACTATTAGTATTAGATCTATTCATATCAAGTCATCTTTCATCCATTAGTACCCTAGTTTTCAAACTAGGAAAAACTCTATTAAACATACCTAGATCCATACTCTAGAAACAAAAATTTCCACTTATCTTACTTCTACAAAGCACCAAGCTTCCAGATCTAAAAATTTTAACTATTCTTACCTTTATTAGAGCACAGAGCACAAAGCTTGCAGATCTTACCTCTTTTAATTATAAATTCTCACTTTTACCTTTCTTAGAGCACAAATCTTTCAGATCTTGCTTCTTTCCTTCAAATCCGACCTCTTTTCTTCATATCGGGCTTCTTTCTTTTAGCATAGAGCTTTATAAGTCAAGTAGAATACTGCGCACTAGGGCACAAATCTACTCATAGAGATTTCACAATCCCAAGTCGAATCTTTTCACAAAGCTTCTTCTGCCTCAGTTCTCAGCAATGGAACCATTTGTTGGCACAGGAGTAGACCCAGGGTTCAACGCTACAATAGCGCACCAACAAATCCCTAACTACCGGCCCTTTCAGCAACACCTACGAAGCAGATGAAGTCTCACCCGAGGTAGAGGCAGGGGTGGTTGCAAGACTCAGGTGTTTGCAACCTTAGCTGGGACATAGATATGTGATTCTAACAATTAATAAATCACTCAACACCATCAGTTTCTCAATATATAATCATTAACCACTTCGCTGATAAAATAGGGCTTCACAACATTCACACTATTATAACGTACTTAAGCACATAGCATCAATAGATAGGTCAGATCTAGCAGATCAAGCACTAAGCACATTCATATGGATCAGATCTAATATTCTCACATATTATTAGCACTAAGCATAAGCAAATCTATCTAATCATCTTAAATCACTTAGCAAAATAAGACATAAACACATTAAGATGAGCACAAAGCAAGACAACATAGCGTTTACGTGGTTCACCCCCACCCTGGGGATATGTCCACTAACTCTTCTTCTTTATTGTCTTCAGTCAATCGGTTACAAGCGCAAAGCCATCAAAACCCTTACTCTGCACAGGACAGAAGATCTGTGCAGCTCGCTAGATCCTTCTTCCTTGTGTTACAGCACTAAGCCTTCTATAGTCTCACACAGGGACTTGCACTCAGCTCTGCAAGTCTTACACAGAATGCAAAAAGCCCTTACAATCCACACTGGCACTTAGCTTACCGGCCTACTAGTTCTCTTTCTACATTTCCTATCCTTCTATTTATACTTTACAAAATAGGCCTAAACATGGGTAAAACCCATGGGCCAACATCCCAATCCCACTACAATATCCCCAAAAACCCAAAAAGGACCCAAAAGTGGGCCAATATCCCTTGATCTTCGCTTCGTCTTGCGCTCCTCCTTCGATAGGCTGTCGAAGTCCCAACATAGGTCAATATGACCAAGAATCTCCCAAAACTTGGTCAAGGGCCAACACTACCGTAGGTTCGTGTTGGGATTATCCCATATTGCATGGGCCCTCAACCAAATAACCAGGGATGGTGGTAAGGTGAAATTTGTGAGGGTTCGGTCCCAACAACAAGCGTTCAAAGATTTGAAGTAGCGCTTGTGCTCAGCCCCAGTACTTTCACTACCAGACCTGTAGCAGCCCTTGGAGATCGAGACAAATGCTTCAGACTATGTTGTGGGTGTTGTTCTCACTCAAAACAGCCACCCTGTGGCCTATCATAGTGAGGCACTATCATATGTTGTCCATAAGTACCCTACTTATGACAAAGAAATGTACTCCATTTTGAAAGCTTGCCTCCAATGGAGACATTACATTCTTGGGAAGGAGACAGTCATCCACACTGATCATAAGCCACTGCAATTCATGTAGACACAAGGAAAATTGCAGAATGACCGCCATCAAAAATGGTCCACATACTTGCAACAATTCCACCTCAACATCAAGTATAAAATAGGAAACACCAATAGCTTCATTGTTTGCCTCAGAAAACCACCAGTCACAGCACTCACCATGGTGCTAGACTATTGCAGCCATGAGACCTCTAGATGGCCCCAACTCTATGAGACAAACTCAGACTTCACCACCACCTACCAAATGTTGGGTGCAAACGCAGTTTTCAATAATTTCCATCTTCAAGATGGGTTGTTGTGTCGTCTAGGCCATATCTTTGTTCCATCAAGCAAGTGAGCAAAGCTGATCTGGGAAGCCCACTACAGTCGAGTGGCAGGACACTTCGGCATTGAAAAGATAGTGGTGATGCTACTGAAACATTTCTACTGGTCGAAACTTCGAAAGGAGGTCAACAAGTATATCAAGTCGTGCACTGTCTGTGCTATTTCCAAACCGACCACTAAGAAACAGGGCATGTACACCCCTCTTCCTACTCCTTACAGGCCATGGGAATCCATCTCAATGGACTACATGGTGGGCCTCTCATCCACCAAGCATGGAAATGACTATTTTTTTGTGGTTGTTGATCGCTTTTCTAAGATGGATATTTTGGTTGCCTACAAGAAGAGCATCACAGCAGAGGCCACTGACAAGCTCTTCTTTGAACGAGTTTGGGTACATTTTGGAATCCCATAAACCATTGTCTCAGATCAGGACAGTCGATTTCTTAGCACATTCTGGTCGAGCCTTTGGTCACTGCTAGACACCAAGCTCACCAAATCCATGGCCTTCCACCCCCAGACAAATGGCCAAACTGAGGTCATAAAGTGAATGATTGTGCATATCCTTGGCATGTATAATTCCAAGCACCCTTGCACATGGGATAAGATCCTTCCCTATGTCCACCATAGCTACAACCAAGCTCTACATAGCTCAATCGGCCACATCCCCTTTCAGGTGGGGTTGGGATTCCAACCATTGGGTCCCATACATGTTACACTTCCCCTTGTGGTCACATCAACCGACTCATCTCTTGATCCAACTGAATCTGGAAAAGCCACCCGGCTTATTGAGCGGATCCATCATATCTACCAACAGGTTCAGGATATCCTACAGAATTCCAATGAAAAGTACAAGTAGCGCCATGATCAACATCAAGTGCCACATAAGTTTCAGGTGGGCGACAAAGTTTGGTTGCACTTGCAGAAAGAACGCCTTACATGACCCCATGGAAAGATTTTCCCACTCCATTATGGGTCGTATGCCATCACCAAGGCCATGGGGGATAATTCTTTTGAGCTCAACATTCCTCCTTTCCTTGGTCTGCACCCAGTGTTCAACGTGGACCTCCTTCGTCCTTATTTCCCACCATTATTGGACACCTCATAAGTAGCAGAATAGCTGACACCAACAGATCTCAACCCCGACTACCTACAACATGCATCCAGTGATCATAATGTGGACACACAGATCAAGGGCACTCGACAGCAAAGGATCCAACTTTATCGAGTCATCATAGCAGGGCAACTCCTGCACCAAGGCAAGTGGCTCACCTGGGGCCAAATTCAGTAGAAATTTCCTCATCTGATGGGGGAACTCAACGCAATGGATGCCATTGATTCCTAAGGAGGTAGGATTGATCCAGGTGTATATCGGTGGCCGCCCACCTTTTCCAACTGGCTCAAAACAGTTTTTTGACAATTTTGGTAATTTACTATTTTTAGCAGTTTTTCACTTTCGTATCCATTTTGAGGCCCTAAACGATGTTTTTTGGGAAAAAAGGTTGCAATATGAACTTTCCTCTTACATTTCCCCCAAAATTAATCTTCTCGGTGATACCTTTCCAACGGGCTATCATAATCCTAAAACGGAGATCGTATTCAAAAGTTACGACCCTGGGAAGTTGATGTACTAACTTACCTAAACGGGGCCCACATAATTTTTGGTGCTTCATCTCCTAGGGTTAGGTTTTTGGATATCTAAGGTTTTTGGCATTCCTGTTTATTTTAAAAATGCCTTTAGAGCCTTATTGTAATCATCTTCTTGTGAACGAGCGTAGCCATCACATCTCTTCTCACGGATAAGTCGTCGCCATTCTAGCAAGCTTATTTCCGCTGCATTTTATAGTTTCATCTTATTTCCTTATTGAATACAAAACCAGTTTTATTGTATCTCTATTATTTTGTGTTAATCACCTGTTAATAATATGTAGTCATTTCATTCTTCTCATAAATCTAGATCAGGTTTCGAGACGAAATACGACTCACACAAAGAATTCGACAATCAAATGACAAAATTATAACCTGACTGTGAAGGAGATGAAATTATCCATCATCGTATTTGTCATCATCATTGTCATCGTGTTGAGACAAGGTTTCAATGAACATGTCCGTCGTTCCTATAGCATCTTCGTCGGAAATCTCCAAAAACAACGAGTGAAAGGTGTTAGCTTTGAATTTTTCCAAACTATGCTTCTCCAAGTCATGGACATGATATGACGAGGAACTATAAATGTTTGAAGGCATACAATACATTTTAGGATTCCCAAACCATTCAAAGGGTCTAAAACCACCACATAGGCCCTATAAATGAAATCTTTGGCCTATGTGTCATATTGGCACCATTACAAGGTTTTATGAACTATAGATGACTCTTAAGATTTTGTACAAGGTATATGGATAAAAAAAATAGTATTCAAGGGCCTAAAGGATGCTTTAAGAGCTCATCTACCATGAACAAGGTCTAAAACCAAGAGAATCTCATTCATTTTTATACCATCATCTCCAATTTTAACTTTGGTTCGTCTAACAATTTTCAAGGTTGTACATTGATTACCAATTAGTGGAAATTATTCTTTAATTTGACCCCTTGCAGAGTAACCTATGAATGGGGCCAACATTGAAATATTTTCAGTTTGTGCTTGTATTCACCAAAATTTGGCATGGTTATAGTAGATGCATGTGTTGATGGTATGGGAGGGTTTCAAGACTCAAATACAACTCACACAAAGAATTCGACAATCAAATGAAAAAATTATAACCTAACTCTGAAGGAGACGAAATTATCCATCATCATGTTTGTCATCATCGTTATCATCGTATTGCAATGAGGTTTCAATGAACACGTTCTTCGTTCCTATAGCATCTTTGTCAGAACTTTCCAAAAACAACGACTAGTGAAAGGGGCTAGCATTGAATTTTTTCAAACTATGCTTCTCCAAGTCATGGACATGGTATGAGGAGGAAATATAAATTTCTTAAGGCATACAATATGCTTTTAGGACTCCCAAACCATGAATAGGGTCTAAAACTACCACATAGGCCCTATAAATGAAATATTTGGCATATGTGTTATATCGGCACCATTAYAGGGTTTTATGAACTATAGATGACTCTTAAGGTTTTGTACATGGTATTTGGATAAAAAAAAAATACTCAAGGGCCTAAGGGATACTTTAAGAGTTAATCTAACATGCACATTAATGTCTAAAACCAAGAGAAGCTCATTCAGGTTTATACCATCATCTCCAATTTTAACTTTGGTTTGTTTAACAATTTYCAAGGTTTTCCATTAATTACCTATTAGTGGAAATTATTCTTTAATTTGACCCCACACAAAGTGACCTATGAATGGGGCCAACATTGAAATTTTTTCAGTTTGTGCTTGTATGCACTGAAATTTGACATGGTTATAGTAGATGCATGTGTTGATGGTATGGGAGGGTTTCAAGACTCAAATACAACTCACACAAAGAATTCGACAATCAAATGAMAAAATTATAACCTAACTCTGAAGGAGACGAAATTATCCATCATCATGTTTKTCATCATCGTTATCATCGTATTGCAAYGAGGTTTCAATGAACACGTTCTTCGTTCCTATASCATCTTTGTCAGAACTTTCCAAAAACAACGACTAGTGAAAGGGGCYAGCATTGAATTTTTTCAAACTATGCTTCTCCAAGTCATGGACATGGTATGAGGAGGAAATATAAATTTCTTAAGGCATACAATATGCTTTTAGGACTCCCAAACCATGAATAGGGTCTAAAACTACCACATAGGCCCTATAAATGAAATATTTGGCATATGTGTTATATCGGCACCATTATAGGGTTTTATGAACTATAGATGACTCTTAAGGTTTTGTACATGGTATTTGGATAAAAAAAAAATACTCAAGGGCCTAAGGGATACTTTAAGAGTTAATCTAACATGCACATTAATGTCTAAAACCAAGAGAAGCTCATTCAGGTTTATACCATCATCTCCAATTTTAACTTTGGTTTGTTTAACAATTTTCAAGGTTTTCCATTAATTACCTATTAGTGGAAATTATTCTTTAATTTGACCCCACACAAAGTGACCTATGAATGGGGCCAACGTTGAAATTTTTTCAGTTTGTGCACGTATGCACTGAAATTTGACATGGTTATAGTAGATGCGTGTTCTAATGGTATGGGAGGGTTTTGAGACTCAAATACGACTCACACAAAGAATTCGACAATCAAACGAAAAAATTACAACATAAATGTGAAGGGAGTCACAAATCGGTCCCACATAGTAAGAGAGTTCCCCAAACAAGTGCCTCAAATTATCTAATAAATCCAAACCAGTGACCAAGGACCAAGGGGAGGAGGAGAGGAAAAAATGGGGAATCCTACCTAAGCACTAAGGTAATAGGCAATAGGAAACAAAAAATAGTGTTGAACTAGCAAAGTTAATAGGCTAAGGGATACAATGTTGGTTTGATTTGAACTTGTGACATCTTAGGAGGAAACGGATGTTCTTAACCCTAGTTTATTTTGAATTCCCAAAATATCAACTGAGCATCGACAAGGAAAACCTCCCTCTTTAATTTAGGGAAGAGATAAATAATCCAATACTAAGAGTGATCACCTGCATCTAATTAGGTCTAATCACAACATTTCCATATCCCTTTTCTAGGCACTACACAAGTTCTAGGTGAAGCTTAGGCTTTGAAGATGAGTCAATGTTGAAAGACACCCAAAAGGATTGCCTATCAAGCATTGGCTAGGGATAATAGGATCCTTCAAGAGTGGTTGGGGGGATTAGTCCTCTAGGAATCCTTTCAAAGTACTATCCAAGTGATCTCAAAGCTTGGCCAATGCAAGAGGGAAGAGCCTTTGGATGTCCTAGCTCAATGCAAAGGAACAAAAAATTCAATGGTCAAAGCGAGTAAGGCTTGAATATACACAAATTCTTAGCTTGAATATAACAAAAGATATTTATGATGATGATATAGACGATGATATGATTGGAAATGATGACATTGATGATGATGTTGATATGGCCAATACTTTCAACATTAATTATGAACCGGATTATACAGATGTTATATATGTTATATATATAAACCTTCCATCTAGCAAGGCCCTGCAAAGACAAACAGAGTCACCCTCCAAGGTTCCACAAGTCACAATATCATTCCAAGTAAGCCATATCTAATAAAAGAACCACCCGATCATGTGCATAAAATACACCCTTTTCAAAATAAACAAGTGCTCAAAGACCCTATGCGATATTCCAAATTTAGATATGGGAGGGGTGTCATAATTCCCTATTGGGTGAACCAATTCCTCAAGTAGGAGATATTCCCAAGGACAATCCTATGTAGGTTGCGTAGTGAATGTGAATTGTGTCAGAATTCTAGGTATGGGGTTTCATGACATACAAGGGATCATATTGTCTCATTTATGGATTCCTTTGTTGAGGGTTGACCACATCCTTTTACTTTTTTTGTTTTTAAATCATATTTTTCCAAGCCCTTTATTATTTTTCATGTGTTACCAAGTTGAAGATAATAAGGGGCACTAAAAAGGAAATGTATAGACCACAAATGCTTGTTGGGTGCAGGCCTATTTTGAGAAGAAAGGTTATTTTGAGTGCAAGCATAATTTTGGAGAAAAACAGTTGGCAGGAAAAGCAGCATAGATGAGGAAAAGCAGCATAGATGAGGAAAAGCAACACGCATGAGGAAAAGTGGCATGCATGAGGAAAAAAAGCATGTAAGGCGAGAAGGTAGGCTAGCCTAACCAGGATAGCGTTAGGGTTTTGATAAAGATTGTAACGGCTATAATCATGTAAAATAGTATAAATAAGAACCTAGGAGGTCTAGGTCGGGGGTTCAATTATTCTAGGTGGGGTTCAGTTGTTGTTCAATGGTTGTAAGTTCATAGTTGTTGAATAATTGTAAGTCCAAGGTGAGATCAAAGAGTCAAGTAAGATAGATTTGAGGGTTAAGTCACAGGATGAGGAGCCTGATTTGATCTAGTCTACCTCACAGAAGTTCTTGAACCTCTTTATGATTGTAAGATGGAAGATGTAATGCACGCAGCGCTAGATTTTGTAGCAGACTAAATAAAAGAGCAGAGAAGCCAAATCTTTGTGGACGTAGCCCAAGAGGGGGTGAAGCACGGTAAAACATATGTTATAAGTGATTTTTATGCATATTTACTTTCTTTCAATGATTAGTTTATGAATGAATGATTAAGCTAGATGTATTAGAATGCATGCATAGACCTAAAGATGAATGAATCCTAGGAATACTTGAATGAATAACAAGATTAATACATGAAGAATATAGAATAAACCCCTAGATCCCCACTCACTCCTAGACTGCAAGAACTTGGGCATTGTAGTCACCCATGAAGTTATCTCAGGGGAGACTGCGCAGTACACTCTGTGCATTGTGTTACCTGCTGGTTTACCAGGAGGGCCAATAGTTTTAGAGGGTTTTGTTGGAAACCTATTGACATCCAAACCTAGGTCAACCCTAGAAGAGAAAGAGGAATAATAAACCAAAAAATGTTTTTGTTGCTGACTGGAACTGCAGAGGATTGAGTGGATGAGATCCGTGGAAGAATCGTGTAGAGAATTAAAGTATAGCAGGGAATGTTCAGGCCATGGAATCCAATGAAGGCGGATATTGAAATATGGTTGAAAACAAAGGAACTTGAGTTTGCGCAGAAGGATGATAGAAACCCTAAGTTAACACCACGCAAATATATTGACAAATATGTGTTTAGCGACCTGCATGAGGTATTTTTCTGTGATTTCCCACATGTGTTGCATGAGTGTTTATTGAGTTTAAAATATAACCACCCAACAAATTGCATCAGATGACTTGAGTGGAATCATGTGGAGATCTTGCAGTTATAACAAGTTAATAACAAATTTACACGTGCAGTAGATTTTTGGTTAGACAGTATTGTTGCAGGGTTTATCATCGAATTTGCAGTAGATACCTCGAAATCTTACAACGTAGTAGAGAAATATTTTCTAAGAGGACCCAGAGGTAGGTTTATCAAATCGTTGTATACTTCAATCAAGATTTTATTGTATAACAATGGTGTGATGATCATGGAATCGGACATCTAAACTTCCCTGTGTGCATGGGGGGAGGGGGGAAGCACTGACAAGAGGTGGAGAAGTGGAAGAAGAAATGGATAAGTGAAAAAATAATAATTCCATGGACCCAATCATGATGGAGGAATACCAAATAAAGCATATAATGGCAACAACTAGAAAGACATGCAATAGAGTACCCTACCAATATAATATGAATAACAAGAAGAGAGACATAGTTGATAGAGAGGGCTTGGCAAGCGACGAAGAAGAGGTAGAGGATCTCTAGGCTATGGAACAGATTGAGGAAATCTTTCACACAACATATGGAAGGAAAGCAGGAGGTCCAAGGGCAGGAACAGAAGGTAGAACTCCAATCTAGATCAACATCAGTGTGGAACATGGTCCTCCTATTGAATCAACATCAGTGTGGAACCAACAAGAGGACCATGTTGCAAGATTTGTAAAACACATGGGCATGATCCATACCATTCTACAATGATGCATAAGTATAAGACAGTACCCAAAAGTTCATACTGCAATTTTCGCAAGTTAATGGGACACAATGATAAATATTGTAGGATGATGGAGCTAATGAGAGAAAGAAATTCAAATACTTATAGGGTGCAAGCAGAAATGATGACAGGGCAAGTGGCACCTCATTTAAACCAGGTACCACCTCCATACAACAATGCACAACAACAGTATAATAATGCACAGCTGCAATACAACAATGCGCAACCACAGTATAATCCTATGCAGTACAACTAGGTACCTCAGTACAATGCACCGCGAGGAGATCGAGTTGGATACATAGGTGGAGGACGAGGTAGAGGAATATTTGAACAAGGAAGAGGTCTAATAGTGTGACACAACTATCAACAGCCAGAACATTATGCAAGGGAGTACCCACTTCCACCAGCAACATGTATGTATTGTCACATAGTAGATCATGATATAGAAGACTATACAACACTTTTGGGAAAGATCCAAGAAAAGAGGAACCAGAAAAACCAAAAAGTACAATGGATTTCTATAGAAGCCATGGATGATGGAAGAAAAATCAATATAGTCACATGAGGAGGAGATAACACAGGAACCGACACAGTAAGACAAGATCCAACGCAACACCAATGGGTGAAGAATAATACTGAACCACAGAAGCAGTTTGATGCATGAAAATAAAAGGAAACATTAAAGGAGGCAAGACATGAATTTCTCAAGCAAAATATTTCATCTACATAAGCAACGCAACACACTCAGGACATACCAATGTACGAAATTCCCTCCTCAATGGACCACACCAGTGAAGCACAACCTTTAGAGAAACTAAGTAACATAAAAAAAATTGTGCAATCATGTCTTAAGTTATTAAAGGACACATCATCTGTCAAGATCTTAAAAAATCTGCTAGAAAGATGTAACACAGAGACAGAAGGGAAATTAGAGTAGAAAGCAGTCAATCATATCCATACAAGAAGAAGGAGAAGCATGGAATTCAGACTAAATGATTACATTGGGGACTTCAATATGGGTGATATTATACTAGACTTGGGCTCTGAAGTAAATGTTTTACCTAAGAAGACATGGTAGTGTATGGGATAACCCACATTAGGCTATTCACATGTCTAGTTGAAACTAGAAAATCAACACGGAGTTTTACCAATTGGAAGGATAAAAGTTGTGACAATAGATTTGGATGGAGTGCGCACTATGGCAAACTTTGAAGTAATAGAGATAGTAGATGGCACAACACTTTATCCAACATTACTTGGATTGGATTGGGCATTTGATAACCAGGCCATAATCAATGTGAAGAAAAGGAAAATGACGTTTGAATCAGGTGAATATAGAGTCATTGCACCATTAGATCCTTCAGAAGGAGAAAGGTTTGTAGAACCCATTGGTTTAGATCTGGAGGAAATAAACCAGTTGTACAGAACCACCGCGCGGGAAAAATTATTTCAACCCAACTGCATATGGGGTACTCTGTTGGAGAATCATTACATCATGTGCTTCTGACTTAGATACAGGTTTGGAGAATTTGCAACAACGATTACATGAAGTTTCCACAAGAAGGTGTGTAAGAACATATCATGCAATAAGATGGGTTGGTACAAAGATAAGAGAACCTTCGAGCTTTCATGGGGTAAATGACTCAAAGGAATTTCTAAAAAAA